>VNJU01001834.1:59411-354016 GCA_008042675.1 Drosophila seguyi
GGGGGGGGGCGGATGGATGGAGTCGAGCATGCAGCAACAATATGTTTCCTTTCCGCCTGCAGTTACCACTTCCGCTACATGGCAACAAAAAAAAAAAAAAGAAAAAAAAAGAAAAAGAAACGGAAAATGCAGGAATGACACTGATACAAGAAGAACGAACTAATATGGCAGCAATTCAAAATTAAATATAAATAAAATATAAATAATTACAACACTGCGTATACGTAATATTTTGAAGCTTTGTTTATAAAAGCTTAAAATAAAATTGAGTGGAAAATGCATTTTAATTCAAATAAAAAGCAAATAGAAACCCAAAAGAACAACAACAGAAACTCCCAAAAATATGTAAAAAATAACCCCAAATTTAGAATAATGTTTGGTTTTTTAAATTGATTTAAATATTGAATTTTTATTTGAAAAATCTCTCTGCAACATTCAATTTCTCTGAAAAACCCCTAATTTTATATAGACAACAGCTTGTTGGTCTACTAAAATTTCATTCTGAAATATAGCCAAAATTTTGATGATTCCCCTCCAATGTCCATTCCAATCACAGTCGAATGATTGACTCATTAATTTTATTTTGTGTTCAAACAGATACTGAAAACATGAAACGTGGCGGAAGTGGCACTTAAACAACAACAGCGTGATTTTTAATGTTCATGACGGCAGCCATATCAATCAGATGTCTCTTTTACGGCAATATAACTGTTTTTTTTTTTTTGCGTCATCTCAAAGTGTTGGATTTGTGACTGAATTAGCAAGGATTGTGGCTTCATTGAAGCCACACAGCTGTTGTGTAACGCCAAGTCATTGGTGTTTGTCAGGCTGATTGAAGGACATTCAGCAGAAGGACAGTAAAGGTAGCCTAAGAAGATCCCCTTAAAATTTTAGCTTTAATCTTTAACTTTCTTATATTTTATAGTGTTTAATTACAAATATTTCCTTCGATTTAATTACCAGCATTAACCAATGCATTGTGTATTGCTTAACCCTTGGCTAACCTGCGTGTCTGGGGTCCTTGGCCTGCGTAAACAGAGGTAATGCCTATCATCGCGACGGCTGCTAACTCGAACTGGGAAGTCGGTCTATTGACAAATACGCAATAGACGGTTTGCAGCACGTAGGCTCTGCACAACACTAACAAAGCAGGCAGCAGGCAGGCAGGCACGCACGGAGGCAATAACAAAATGGGGGAAAGCCCCCACGCACACACACAGGACGAGGCACTCTGACAGGAGCAGAGATATGTATGTGGCATGTCCTTGTAATAGTTGGCATTACAACGCGTCACGCGGAGGAGGCAGGGACCAGGAAATTGATGGCAGGCTAGCAGGATGGCAGCTGCTTTGGGTTTTTATTAACTGCCACCCGAAACGGAGACAAGTGTAAGCGAGCAATTATCAGGCCAACTGTCAGGGAAGGTGCCAGTGACAGTGGCCATTTATGAAATGACGATCAGGTTCAGGAACAGTGAAGCTTTAACAAGGAAACTTGAAGAAAAATTAAATGATACTCTTCCTTATTTGGGAAGTCTTTCATTTATTTATAATAATTAAAATCTGTAACTTATTTTGCTATAATCTTTACTGGGTTATGATATACTTTCCGTCCAGTTGAAACTAGAAAAAGGACCCGAAGCTCTAACCCTGCCCAAAATTTATGCTCGCACACCCACACACGCGCTCAAACTCAAATTGAAGCTGCGCGCAAATAAGTGTCCTGCATAAATTGTGCTCATTTGTGCGGGCCAGGACGAGCGAGGAACGACCAAGTTTCGGCAATTTGCCCTGCCGTGACCTGACCCGAGCAATTGCAGCTACCCAGAGGGAGAGGGAGAGAGGGGGAAAATTCCCTTGCTGCATGCAAGACCAGAAAATAGCAGCACAGGGAAAAATTAAGGGATATAAGGGATCAAATTTTACATTATTATATAAGTAATATATAAAATCATCTATAAGTACAGCAGATTCTGTGTTTTTCTGCCTTAAATTTAGTTTAAAAAACTACAGAAAATGTGCTACCAGAGACAGGATAAAATATTCTTTTTCTAACCTGCATTTGTGGCCGAAAAAAATCAACTTAAACTTAATTTAAGACTACAAAACCAAGTCTCAAATATAAATAATAAATAAACAACTTTAAATACAAACTAAAAATACAAAAACTTAACAAAATCTCCAATGAAATTTACAAAATAATATTTAAAACCCACATAGACTTTCTCTCAGTACATTGAAACTGCAAAAAAGAAACCTGGCAAAATGGCCAGCTTAGGTAGCTCAGGTGTCAACTTTTCTACGCCGTCGCTGAAAATCGTTAATTTAACGGAATCCCAACCGGCGACTGGGCCAAGTTTTGATTCGGCTTTTGGCCAAAAGTTGATTTAATCGCTACTCTCCGCTCCTAATGAACACACCTTCCCCCCAGTTGCCGTGCAAACCTGTTTATCTACAAAAAAAAAAAATAGAAGGAAAACCTTGTGACCTCGAATGCTCTCCACCCCACTACCCCAGCAGGAGCAGGTCCTGGATCCTGAACCACCATTACCACCACCACGTGGCCGGAGGCGTCGAGCCAAAAATATGATTCATGTCAGAATTGTCGTGCGTATAAATGAATATTTGAATTATTGTTGCCGTGCTACGTGTTTCGGTGTAGGTGTATTTTTCCCTACACTGCAACAAAAGCGGTTATATATGGTTATTTATAGAGTAAAGAGTGCAAAAGTTTCGTGTGCATATTTTTCGCTCTGTGCACACCTTCGTGTGTGTTTGCAAGTTCATAAATTATGGCAACTTCCTGGGACACTCGAAGCCACGGAGGAGAGCTGCCTGCTTCCAGCTTGGAATCAGAATGCGAATCCACAGTCCACATCAGTATCCCCAGTGTCCACATACAAATTCAAAATCGAGTGCACGGAGAAAACTAATTGGTAGTTTGTAGGGTTTTTTTTTAACTAAAAAAGATTTCAATTTAGGTTTTTGTTTACTTTTGTGTAGCTATAGAGAGGCTTGAACTTTAAAATGGGGTTGTAAAATTCGGAATCTTAACTTGATTTCTTTTTTAAAAATATTTTTATTATATTTATTTCAAAGAAATAAGTTTCTGTAAGAACTTTAACTATATAAATAATTATTTAAATATAATTCTAGTTAAAAATCACTTTCATTTATGACACTTTTCCTCTCAACTGTTACATTTTCTCAATGTTTTGTCACCTTTTTGGCCTTACCCAGGCTCTGCTCATCTTCAGGCTCATCTTTGAGCTTGAGCTGGGGCAGGAGCAGGAGCAGGAGCCGAAGCCTTAGCAGGTAAGCATAAGTTTTAATGTCTCAATTGGCTTTATTACTATCTCTGGTCGTTGCCTCGCTCCCTGTCGCTCTCCCCCCTCTCCTCGTGTGTGTCTGGAATCACTTAAGTTTGGTTTTGTTTTTCAGTTGCCAAAAACTCAGCTTGAATGCATAATAAGCCTGTTCTTTATGGCATACAGATTCAGGGGGAAGGAGGAGGAGGAGGATGAGGTGTGTGTGTGTGCCTGGGTGTACCTTTGCCCCCCTCCTGGTTCCTGGTGCTTTGTTATATTATGTTGAGTGCTGGCTATTAACTTACACCGTATGAACGTGCGCCACACACGGCGTATGAGTGATAAATAAATGATGCGCCGAATAGGCCTAGTCAAGGATAAATCCGTGAGCCAAATAAAGGGAAGGAAGGCAGTGGCAGTGGCATGGCAGTAAGCTCAAGAGCTGGCCCGGAGTTTTCGTTGTTTTTCGATATTCGAAATAAATTAAAAACTTTTTCAATTGCATTTCTACGGCTACGTGCCATGTAGCGGGGTCGTGTGCCACATATCGGCGTGTTTATAGTGTGTATCTGTGTATGTAGGATATTCCAGGGGAATTGGATTATATATATATATACATGTATAATATATATATAAATATGTTTTATCACGCACGAACAGTAGGTACAGTAGGGCTTCCTTTTTGAGGGAAATTGTGAACGAGAGACAAGGTTTTTTTGGAGATATTTGAAAGTTGGAAGAAGAAGGTTATGGGGAAGTTGCTTAATGGTTAGAAATTTCTGTATTTTTTTTACATAAAACTTACTAATATTTAGATAAGAACTGCCCAAAGTCCAGACTCTTTAGGAGACTGACTTCTTTGCTGTAACCCAATATCTTCACATCAAACCTCTTCCTTTAAGCCACTTCCTCGCGATTTAAATTCTCCATATTAATCCCTTGATCCACAAATATAACACTGAATTCCCGCACCGAAACGCACTGTAGCCGCTTTGGCTTTATACACGCTCATTTTCAATTAATTTCGCCAGCTCCCAGCCGGCTCCTTCCGCCAACGCCTCCGCCTTTCGTCTCAATTCAATTAAGCTTATGAAAACTTGAAGCACCAAATTTAAAGCATCATTAACACTTTCGTGTGTGGGTGTGGTGTGTGTGTGTCTGGGGCATGTTCGTGTTATATAATAAAATTAACAACTTTATTGCATTGTCGCCTCCACGCAGGAACAGCAGCGGGGATGCCAGTCTAGTCAGAAGTTTGAAAAGTGCAGGGAAAGTTGAAGGGAAAAAAATATGTCAAGAATTAAAATGTAGTTCGAACAGCAGGTAAAACAATTCAGTTAAAAATATATATAAATATTTATTTATATTATTTTCAAGAATTTATATCTTGTAACGGACCTTAAGACACTTCAAAATCTCTCAACAAACTCTGTAAGAATTGCATTTAATATAAACTTATTGATACATTCCTCTCCTGGCCACAAAAAAAATAAAAAAAAAGTAATGATGCTGCCACCGAAGAATGCCCTGGCTTTTGCCATTGTTCAACTTTTGTATAAATGGTTTTTTTCACACTCGGACCAGCACCTCTCCACCTCTGGCAGTAATTTTTCACTTTACCCGCAGCAGATATTTGCAACGAAAATGCTTTTGGCACAAAGGAAACAACCAAATGTTGTTATAAATTGAGCCAAGAAATGCATTAGCCAGAGCAAAGGAATTGCTATAGCATAAATCCCCAAACTACAGGGAGAGAGTCTATATATATATATAGAAAAGATCCCGAAACCGATATACTTTATAAAAGAAAGTTTATGTATATGTCGGCAGGTTCCCTACACACTTAGTTTGTTATTATCCTGCAAGGGTATAAAAACTTGTGACTTGCTCAAGTCTCTAGTTTCGAGTCGTGACGCCAGCTGGTGTCCGTCCAGGCAGGACCTTTGACCCAGGCTCGAGAAGGAGCAGAAGAAGAACCTCACATACATAGATTTAGTGGCAATCACAGGGGCAGGGCCATCATTGATTTACGCTAATGCATTTTTAAATGCTTCCAGACGGGAGTTCCACAACAAGGCAAGGATCTGGCGTATGGAAGTTATGAGCTGCTAAATACATGCACAACGTGGCGGGGATATAGCCTCCGGACAGGATACTTCAGGTCACCTAAGTGCGAATAAATCAGCAAATTGCCTGACGGGACAAGCAGCTAGGACCAAGGAGCAAGGATGAAAAACACATTATAAGCTAAAATTATTATAATCGTTGCATACTTGCAGGCGCGCTCAGTTCATAAATAACCAGCGCTTCTTGCACAAAATATATGGCATAGAAAAGTGCAGGCAGGATAAGGAACTAAGGGGTGGTGAGTGGGTGGAAAAAGAAAATCGAAAAGAAAAAAAAAATATACCCTGTCTTGAGGGAAAGTTAAGTTTGCATTTAAGCATTTCCAAGAGACAGAGAATGGAATCAATGTATTCGTAGTTGATATATTCTTCAAGTTCTTAAGTTGAACTAGTTAATAGTATAAATCACTTTAAATAACACCCAAAACTAACCATTTCCTGTAAGATAAAGGTACAACTTTTTTACCAACTAATTAAAAAACACTTTCCCTTCACAAAGTTCATACTTTACAAACTTCTAAACTACATATTCACAAATCACAACTATTTGCTTAGCTTAACTCCGGACAAGTTATCATAACAAATAAGATTCCATTTTATGGCAATCCAATTTCGTGTTGACCAAGGCGATAGATCGGCCACAACTTTCCACTCACTATCCGGCATTAGCCACGCGAAGCGCCTTAAAAATGTCCTGCCATCAGGCAGCAGGCAAGGACCAAGGATCCAAGGATCCAGGAGCAGAGGCGGCTGCCATAATTCAGGAGCAGCCCCGAGGGGCTGGGCGCTTACACCTCCAGTTAATATCTTGTGGGTCAGCTCTCTTTTTTTCTTCTGTGTCCTTTTTTGCCCAGCTGTCGCCGGACGCAGGACTCAGGGATGGCTGGTAAAAAATATGTGAAAGTAATACAGAAAAAGCCAGTTGAAAGGATAAAGAAAAGGAAGAGAACAGAACGAAGTGTTTGCCACTCCGGCGGGAAGTTTAAAATTTATTCGATTCGAAGTGTAGTAATGATAATCGCAATAATCATAATGCAAATATTACATAAAGCAAATTGCCGCAAATATTTCACAAATGCCACGGGGAGGAGTGGCGTGTTGATTGCATTTGGATGCTGCCTTTTTTTTTGCCTTCCTTCCTTTCTTCCTTCCACTTTTTCCCGCTGTTATTGTTGATGCTGTTGCTGTTGCTGATGTTGATGTTGATGTTGCGGCGTGCTCATTGACGCACATTTCCCACAATGGCCATTAATTTGTTTACAATTACATGGATTTTTGCCTTATGCGTTTTTTTTGTTTGCTCATTTATTGTTTTCCTATTTTCACAGCGAGCGTTTGTTGTTTGCTGTGCTTTTTATATATATTCATCACATATATATAGTATTTTTTTTTGCTTTGCTTTGCTCCTGTTTGTCATGCGGTTGTTTGTTAGCTGTCCAGGTGAATTTCCCGGCAATTGGTACACAAAACAAAAATTGTAGGCATTTAAATTTAAATTGAATTTGTTCTCCGAATTTAACTACGAATATTTAAAAGCATTGAACAACAAACGAAAGAGTTCAGCTCGGAAAAGGTATATAAATTTGGGAAGGTAGAAAGTATCAATAACGAATGTGTAATATTTATAAATAAAATCCATATTTCCCTAGTTTTAATTTCCGAAAATCTATACATCCACATTTTCCTTTCGATATTAATGATGTATATTGTACATATCCCATTTTTTTGTTTACTTTGCATTTTTTTTCTGCTTGTTTGAAGTGTATTCGAGCTATTCACGAATTCGAGAGCATGCGAAAGTGAATGAGCGATGCGAGATCCACCTGTACGGTGGATATTGATTTTCTTATAGAAAAAGATATGCCCAGAATGGGGCGGCAGGTTCCATGAAATGTGAGAATGCGAGAAGAATGCCGGCGGCATGAAAGTGAAGGAAATAAAAATAAAAATAAAATAAAGCGAAACGAAAAAAGAATTCGAGGAGCTCGTGGTCAGAATGGGTTAAAGGTTTTGTGGAAAATTCAGGAAATGCCATTCTCACACAGATCCATTTGGGGAATTTAGTTAATTCATTGCTCTAATTAAAATATAAGCAAATAACTAGCATATATATTTAATCGGTATTCCTTGCTGCCAGATGGAAATGATTGAAATCCGATTAAGAGACCTTGGGTTTTTTGTTAATTCACTTAAAATGCAATTAAATTTTTAATGCCCTTTGACAATGGACGACAATGTGTGTGTGAAAGTGCTCTTTGGGGGCAGGGGTTGCCCTTTGTAATGAGGCCATTGTCATTGGCCAGCAGATGTGGTTGATTTCCAGCGCATTCATTTAGCTTGTGTCATTTTTGTTAATATTATTATTATTATTATTATTATTATGGCGTTCGCGTCTCTCTTTTTTTTTCGTGCGCTGCCACTGCCACTGTCACTGCTGTCATTTGCGCTGCTGTTAATAAAGCCATAACAATCGACATCATAATATTCGATGTCATTAAGAGTGTATAATTGTAATTAACTTTGAAATTATTTCTTAATTTTGTGGCGCCACAATTGAAGAATTGAAGCACGCAGGCAGGACGCCTGACGCCTTCAATTAAGCCACTATTTTGTCATTTTTTTTTTATTTCTTTTTATTGTCCAATTATTTACTCGCAAGGCATAATAAAGAGTGATCGGGGGACAGGGTCCCGGCACAGCTTCAGGCCTGCATTTTCCATGCAATTGTTATTATTATGCCAAGTGCTCTCCAAATTGGCGTAAGTGAGTTAACAAGGCGGATACGTGATATGAAAAAAGCGTATACGGACGTACGTGATGTGAACAAATGTTTACTCTCACTGGTTGGACAGCAAAATATGACGAGAATTCAATTTTTGTTTCCATAATTTCATCTACGAATTAACATTTAAAACAAAAGGAGATCATTTTGCAGTTGCAAATAAATTATTTACAAGAATGCAATGGAAGTTGAGCGCAAAAATACGTATTGTCATTGGGAATATGTACAAATCTGATTAATATTTATAATAAAATATATAAAATTCAATTTATAATCAGCTTAAGACAGAAAGAAAAGAACCTAATTACCATAATTGTAGCTTAAACTAAGTTCTTTCTCTTAATAAATAATAGAAACTAAACTCATAAATATATAACTAAATATACATATCGATAAACCACCAATATATCGATATTTGCCTGCGCCAAGCTCTACTATTTCTGCACCTGATGGCCCCCAGTAACTCCCTCCTTGATAACGCTTTCCCTTTCACCTTTCTCTTTACACAAAACCCCACAAGCACTACTCGCTTAGCCACATTAAGCGGGATGCATGGCTGATTTGATGCCTGGCTCTCATCTGCGAGAAAAACAGTGAAAAACAGTGAAAAACAGTGGCACCCTCTTAAGTGATATGGTGTATAAATAGGAAAACGGAAAACGGAAAGCTGGGAAGCTGGGAAAAATAGGTAAAGTGACCGTGGTCAGGGTAACGATGAGCGCGGAAATCAGCTTTGATGGGGAATCATCTCCATTACGCCATTTTCACGTTGCCAACAACTTGGCGTTGCCGTTTTGTGTGTTGCACTTTTCTTTGCGTATTAAATTTGCATTTAATTAAAATGCCACAAACTCTTAATGAGTCCCGTTCCCGGCTTGGCAACTTTTTACATTAGTTAACGTTACACGGCAACGCTCGAGGCTGCCGGTTACCGTTGCTCATGATTCCCATTGAGCCAAAAGAGCGCGAAATATGCAGGCCAACCACAAAAATGCTGGAGAGGGGGAAGAGGTGAAGGATGCAGAGGTGGAGGCGGAGGCAGAGGTGGAGGCGACAAGCCGAGGGACTGTGCAGAATGCAGAATGCCGAGTGGAAAGGTGAGAGGGATCAGGAGTTGCAGAGGAGTCGCAGAGGTCGGAGGTCGCAGGTCGAGAGCCGTTGGTCGGGGGGAAGCTTCAAGAAAATTTTGCAAATGACCAAAAGTTCAAATGCGAATCATTTATACGGAAGTAGGGAGAGAACGTAGAAGAGGCCGAAGGAGAGTGATGAAAGTAAAGATATCCTGGAATTTAGGAAATTGAAATTATGTTGATTAAACAATTAAATTTATGGTAAGCAAGGCTACTCTCTATAATGAAATTTATTTCCTTAAATTAACAACCTTCTTCTTAAAAAAGATTCCTTTATTTCAGCTAAAAAGATACTTTTTTTCACTTAACTCAAAACTAAGATATCCCTCCTACCCCTTTTAAAAAAAGTCATCATTGCAAATAAACATTGTTTACTTACAAAAAGCAGATAAGCACATAAACAACTAATATTGTATACATCTTAAGCTTTACCTTTAGCTTGACTTTTGACCGGAAACGAATTTTCACTTCATAAGGATGGCTAATTCCTGGATTCAACCCAACTGCCTGATTAAGCCAATTGAAGTTTGTTTCAAGTTAAATCCCTGGAATGCCACACGGCCGGATTTATTTGCTGTTTTGTCAAGTGAATTTGCGAATGCAAAAACTTTCGAGACGGCCTAGAAGAGCACACGAGAGCTGCATGTTAAGTGTAAGTTTACATTTCCATTTCTTAATCGGAACGAGTTCACCAGACAGACAGAGAGGCAACCGTTTGTGGCTTTTAAGAGTCAAAAGCGTAGCGTGAACTTTTCTAATTGTAAAATTGGGCCCTGGCTCCAGTATCCTGTATCCTTTAGCAGCAGCATTTCCCTCCCGAACCCCTGCACGTGCCAAGTGTGAAAGGCAACGAACTTTTTTGTATCAAACTGTCAATGGGTCTCTGTCTCTGTCTCTGCCGAGTCCTGGACAGATTGCACTGGCAAAAGCTGAACTTTATTTGAATATTAAAACAGGTCTCAGAATCCAAAATATGACACCAAATAAACCTTAAAAAAACCATAAGGCTAAGCAGAAAATTGCTTTATCTGCGGCAACTAAAATCCCATAAAATAATCTCTATAAAATCACAGCTAAGACCTCAAATAAAATAAAAGAAAAACCTATAAAAGAGTTCATGCAATTTTCCAGAGTGCAGGAGACGGGAGGAGATTGCGGGCTGTCTTCGGCAGTCAGCGAGCTAGAAAAATGGCACAGCGTGCAAAACAAGAACATTGCCAATGGCATCAATTTTCAGCGCCAATTTTCCAGAGCAACAATAACAACACAACTGAGACAACAACAACAGACGGGCTCCCTGCCATACCCATACACAGCCACAAACCGCCCCCCATTTACCTCACCACTTTTCCGCTTTTCCCGGGGCTCGTTCATCATTCTCTTCTCTCTCTCTCTCTTTTGGCCCTCTTTTTCCCCAGCCCATATTCCTACTTTATGGGCATGTGTATTTTTGGCTTTGTTTGCTTTATTTAGGCTGTTGTCTGTCTATTTACTCAAGTTTGCATACAAATGCCAAAGAAAGCGAGTGAGTTAGTGGATATCCCGAAGCTAGGAGGAGTCGAGGGAGGCACTTAAGCAGGCTTTCAGATGCTCTTTCTCAAAGGAATTCAATAATTTTATATTCTAAGAAATAAGGGGTAACTGTGAGTTAGATAATTCATATTATATATTATGTCATATGCATAAATTTTATTTTTAATTTGTATTATAATATATTTCTTAATATATATTTCTCCTCAATTAAATATCCAAATAAAATACAGCATAAATTTATATCAAAAACCAACTAGACTCCGCTTCAAAGCTATGTTTGTTCCGCTGTGTAGGGGAAACGCAACTTTGAGGGAACTTTAATCAAGTTAGAAATATGAAGAGAAGCAGCCAAAGTTGCAGATGCCTTGCCACCTCCCCATACCCCCCAGCCAAAGGGGTTAAGTGTTGGCTTTATTGTCACAGTTAACTCAACACCATGTTGGTAAGACACGCACAGTTCATTTATCTGTGGAAAAGTTGGCAAAAAAAAAGAGAGAGTAAAGGGAGGAAAGACAGCACTGCACACGGAGAGTCAGTGCAAATATACCCGGACTCGACTCTCCCCTTTTTCTCACTCTCTCAAGAGAGAGAGAGGGAAGCCTTTAATGTTATTAAATCAAAGGCAGCGCTTGGCAGGCCACAAGTAATTTGGATTTATAGCGGACGTTTCCCCCCCCACTCTTCGATCCAGAGAAATCCGGCAATTCGCCCGCACTTAACCCACAGTAAAGCGCAGCTAAACATTTTTCTTTTTTTTTCCTCTCTCCGGATTTTTGCTTTGACTTGGTCAGCTTTTTATTGGCAATGCAATCGAAATAGTGGCTGCCAGTGGGGCTTTTGTTAAGGAAAAACCTGCCGCTCTACAGCGGAATCAGCTGCTTGCTCTAGGCATGCCTAGGGAAGCAAAGATTTCATGTGCTGCCTTTTTTAGGGGTCTTTTCATCAGGAAAATCTGTTAGGGAATTAATAAATAAATTTATATCTTAAATTCAATTATATAAATTCATAAGTTTCATATATTTTTAAAGGTCAAAACTTATTTTTATTGACAATTTTGACTTAACAAAAGCAAGAAAATAATATGACAATAGTCAGGTCACAGGTCACCACTCCAAAGAGGAGAAACAAACTCTTGACCTTTCATTGGCCCACAACCGAATTGCCATTGTTTGAGCGAATGTTGGGCCAGTGAGGGTCCTTTGTCACCCGCGTCTCAAGTCCTTGCAGCTTCGCCCAGCTCTTCACCGAGGCCCAGCTTCCGCAAGTTTGGTCTGCCAGGACTCTCACACTCAGGACTCTTTTCCACCACACACTCACACTCGCACACACACACAGATTAACACTTCCGTTTCTTCCTCTGTTCCGGTTTCTTTTCTTTTTTTTTTTTTTATTTATTTCATTGTTCGCTTCCCGTTGATTCCGGCCTTTGTCTTTACTTTGGGCCAAACCGAAGCGATCCCAAACTTCACTCCCCCCTTCACTTTAGCTCCGGCTCCTTTGCGGCTGCTCCCCATTCCCTGTCCCTGTCTGAGTCCATCGTCTCGTGTCTCGCATTTTTATTTCGAGCAACTGATAAGCTTCGATATAAGAGGATTTCAAAGTGTCTTAAATAACGCTTGAGCGCATTCTGTGTGAGTGAGCCGCTGGGACTGGACGGAATGGGGGCGAAGGACATGCCGGACATGGGACACAGGACACAGGACGTAGGACGCAGGACGCAGCAGCTGGGCTTGCGTCTGTTTTTTTTTGGCAGCATTTTTAGCTAGGCATACACTAGCACAAAAACTCCATTTTAAGGAGTATATTTCCCCTAAAAAAAAGGTAGAAATTAACAAATTTCATAGAAATTTCTCTAAAATTTCTTTAATTTGTTCTAGTTTAAAATCAAGTCTTACTTTTGGGTTTATTTTTACTGATTGATTCCAGTGTAGATCTGACATCTGGCAAAGAATCGTGAACGGCGGCTGCTTTCATTGTGTCATCGTCGCCGGAAGCCCTCTCTGACCTGCCTCTTCCCGCCTGATTTCCTTATTCATTATGGGTGTGAATAATACGCCTCTCTACGCACACACACAAAAAAAAAAAAAAGGGCTAAAAGGGATGAAGGTGGTGTGCACATTCTCACCTTTGCCCAAAGAGTTTCCAATTTCAGGTCCTGAATGGTGGGCTGTTCCAGGACTTTGGTTACTTGGGAAGTTTTATAAACATTCTGGGAGAGGGAAATCTCTTTACTAAAAATTAATTAAATGGAATTCTTTTTTTATTACAATTTACCCAAGGAACGTATACGTAATATTTGAAATATTTAAAAAATATTACGTATACGACTTGGATCCGTTTTTTAATGAATTCCGATCCAATAATAAACTCCTTAACCTCATCTCGCCTATGTCTGTGGCGAAGAGAAAAAGGTTTTCACCTTTATTTGCTGCATGCTTCATTGAATATTTCCCTTTCGTTAGTGAGGCAATGAAATGTCTGTTATAAGTGCACACACACACACACACTGAGGAACGTTGGAAAAGCTGGAAAAGTTTGAGACAGGCCGCACACACACACACACACTCGGACACTCGCAGACTCGTATAGTTTATAGTCTGGCGCTATCAACACTTTAGGATCTCGTATGTTAAACCGACTTAAACACATAAGATTTATGCCTTTTTCACAAACGTGCGCCTCTTCCCACACACACCAGCTCACAACACACACTCAAACACACACCCGGTTTTCCACACACTCACAAAGAAAGAGCTGGGTCTTCATCATTTCCACTTAAGTGCCAGTGAAAAGTCAGGTGGGATCGAAGTTGGAATGGGGTTTGAACTGCGAAAGTAAAGCTTCTTAAATTACCAAGAGTTGAGGATTGGAAAAATAAGATTTTAAGCGGAAAGTTAGGCCTGTTTAGAAGCCTAAAAGGTAAGCATTTATTAGAGTTCTTGTAAAACTGAAACCTGAAGTTATGATTTTGTATAAAAAATATTTCCATTATTTATTTTATATAATTAAACACGATTTACCTTTAAACATAAACCTACAACACTGCTAGTTTTTTACAAACTCAGCTGACAGTTTCACTCTTGTTTAATTAAAATTTAAATAGTTAAATAAAAAAATGAATTGCATACAAAAATCCAATTTACACAACTTCAATTGCATTAATTCCCCACCTATGCTCAGTTTTATCTCTCTCACTAAATTGCAAAAAATTCCAAACGGCAAAAAAATATGTATGTATAGAGTTAAAAAGTTTAACAAACTATATTTCCCCCCGCCCCCCCCTCGGGGTTAGTTGCATTTCCCGCTGGTCACAATCAATCGCTTTTCCAGAAGATGTAAGCCAATTTGGCTAACTTTATTGGCGCCAATTGACGGCAATTTAAAATACATAAAGATTTCGGGCATTGTTTCCACATGCAACTGCAGCTGTAGCTGCCTCCCCTCAGTTATTCACTCAAAAATACCCAAGGCAAACATTTTCGAATGAAAACAAAAAGCAAAAAAAACAAGTGAAACAAACCAACCTGCACACACAGTAACAAGAGTGTGGGTAAATATTTTTTAGGAGGGAAAATCTGGAAGGAAATCCTGTGGGGGCCGCAGTAAGAGTCCAGGACCAGAGCCAGGCCCAAACCTTTGTTGTCAAACAGAGTCAAAATTAGGCTTAGGACCAGATTCCTTCCATCTGCCTGCACATATATCTTGGCCTTTCGGATTTGAAAGTGCCCTAACTTTGAGAGGGATTACTTGGACTTCTTATAGATCTTGAAATAAACCTAAGCTAAGCCTTAGAGAAATATTTACCCTAATGATATATTTTTCAGATATTACTCTTTAAATATTTACAATCCAATTAATCTATAAATATTTTTATTTATTCCAAAACCCCTTCAATATTCAAGGTTACCCTTTTTTAAAGTTAGTGTATTTACAGCACCCTTAAAATCCTATTGCAGATTTTTCATTTTTTTTTTTTTCAGCTGTATATGTTTGTTTCTCTACTTTCTGTATTTTTTGGTTTTTTTTCTATTTTTGCAAACAAGATGAATCGGAATTTGGCTAGGCTCACTGGGCATGGCCAGGACGCAGGACGCAGGACATGCATGGATCCGTAACTACGACAACAACAGCAGAGAGTGAGGAGCGAGAGCATAGCAAAACATTTTTGTGGTCAATGGGACAAAAACCTATTTAGATAGTAATCAAAAATGCTATTAACTTTATGCCAAAAAATTTTACAATGTCGTGAGCCAAGTGGGGGGAGGGGGTGGGGACTGGTTTCGGTTGGATGGCCATATATGTTTGTATGTTTGTGTCCCCGCAATCGGACATTGACTGTCATGGTCAAGGTGGAAAAAGGTAAGAAAGGTACGTGCTCAGGGCCAAGAAAGCGAAGCCAAAATGTGGAAGAGTGGGTCGGGCAGACAAAACAAAGTAAATAAACATTTCAATTCAATAGTCAAGAAAATCCTCACCATAAAAGAAAACAAAGGCATTTGCCAAGGGCGGCATAAAAATAAGCAAAACATTTGGGTTCCCGGATAGAAATAGTTTCGGACGAGGGTCGCCGTGCAAGGACACCAAGGGATACCGGGTCCAGGATTCGGCCTTTTCTGCAAAGTCTGAGACTTGTTTAACAGCTTACGCAGTTAAGATTTCACGGGTCTGGGGCTTCCGTGAAATATTAATGCTTTTTTTTTGAGCAGCACTGTCAATGTATTTAATAAAGTTTTTGTTTAAGCTGCGATCTGGGGATATGCATATTTCATTATTTTTTGTAGCATAAACTCAACACAACTATTTTAGTATTAATTTTAAATTAAAATATGTTAAGTAGGTAAGAGCTTTGCCACTTAAAAACAAAGACTCTCAACCCTAAAACACAATAAAAACCAAAACAGGAGTTGTATATTTATCGCAGGACATACACACCGAAGGGAGGTAAGTGAGGGGAAGGACTTGCACCGCAAGCATGTGTTGGTGTGGCTTACACCGAGGGGCAGGGGAGAGCAGGAGGGAGTTTCAGGGGTTGGCTTATCTCTACTAAGCCCTCCAATTTGTGTTTCAGCCAAAGTCAAGACTGCCATCGATTATATATCTGTGTTTACAGGGAAAAAATAGCAATGCAGATTAAAGAAACTTCTACTGAATTTTAATATTTTATATTTATTTAAGGATAATAACTGGTATTTCTCCTGTTGTCAAGGTAAGCTGCTCATCTCTCCTTTATTTCAATGTCCTTTGGGGATTCCCTTTTGCAGCTGGACAAAACTTTAACTGCAAGTAGTTTGCATCGCAGATCAGGCTTGTTCACACTTAGCCCCCAAACTTTGTTCTTCCTGCACCCCATTATCCAGTGCCTTGGTGACTCTTTTACATTTGCATTTTTGGTGCTTATGTTTTTTGGTTAAATGCCTGGAATTTGATGGCTCAGTTGGTGCCATTAATATCCATCTCCCAGCTCCTGACTCCTGACTCCTGGCTTCCGCATCCGGTTGCAGCCGCCTGCTCACAACTCACTTAAACGCCGCTTAATGGCCAGCCACGCCCCTCAGCGGCGTGGAGCTGCGCCCACGTTAAATGCGCAAATAATGAGTAAAATAAATAGTTGCATAAAATATTTCTAAAGTGCCTGAAAACTTTTCGCTTCTCGCGTTTCGCTGGCGCAAAACTTTCATAGTTTCATATTCATTGGAGGAAATATGGAGTGGGAGGAAAATGGCAAGGAAAATGGCAAGGAAAATGGGTGGGAAAATGGAAAAGGGGGGTTGGGAAAAACAGGGAAACACAGGCAGTCAGTCAACAGCATTCAAATTAATTGGCAAGCGGCGGCGAGGACCTCATTATTGTCAGTCTTTAGTCAGTTTGTCATATTTTTCAGGTTGTTAGTCTGTAAAAAACACATCTAATATTCTTAAATTTTTACAAAATTTATTAAGTTTTCAAGGTTTGTGAATTTTTGAAATGAAGACATTTTTGCCGCTGTTTTTTATTTGTCCATTAAGCGATGTGCCAGTGTGTGCCCTCGTTGAAGTCTAGACGCGATTTCATTAAAAAGCAAACACTCACACACACACACACAGCTTAGGTGGGCGGTGCCACGCCCCAGTGCCGTTTAAGGGGGGGGAGCAGAGATCGCACTCACAGCGCCCTGTTTATGCCGCCAGAGAATTTTTAATTGAAAATAAAGAGTTTAAGCAAACATCAAAAATCACACATACGCCATTTAATGACTTCATTTGCCAGGAGGAGTGGGGCGGTGCCCTGACACGCCCAGCCACGCCCCCTTTTGCGGCACCCAGCTGCCGCTGACAGCTGCCTGACAGGCAGCAACAGCCGCAGAATGTCATTATAATACACACTAAACAAAAGGCTCAAATAAAAATTAACAGCGCCAGTTTTATGGGGGCAGAGAAACATTTTCGAGCTCGCTGGGATTTCTCGCTTTCGATTCCTGCCACCCCCGCCTGCTCTTTTAATTCATTCATTACCTTCTTCTTGCCACAACAAGTGGCAATTTTATTAATTAGTGAAACAGCCACTCGCCACGGCCACCCCCTCAAGGCAAACGCATTGCCCACATCAAAGCCAACCCGCGGAAAGGGGTAATTATGAAAGGGAAATTGATTCGACAGCTCCTCGTCCTCCTCCGCGGGCTATACATTATTTTTCTGTAGCTTTCGAGATATATATACTATATATATATATAATATTGAAACCAATTTAAATGCGACAGTTGAAATTTTTGAAAATTCATAAAGCTCAACAATGTGATTTGCTAGGCCACCTCGAATGCGAGTGTGTGTTTCCAATGTCTAAGTGGCATTTGCCATTGCTGATTATGTGTAATGGAGCCACAAAGGACCCCCGCGGGCGTTACAGGACCCCAATTCACCCAAACGAACGAACACACACCCAGAGGGGGCTGTAAATTTTAAATTGATTTCCACCAAAGTGTTGAGCTGGACGACTGAAGTGGTTCGTCAAACAATGCCTATTTGCATTCGATACATTTGTATTGCATATTGGCGCGCACTGTACACCACATTCACTGGTGGCGTTGCCGGACAACATGGCTGCAGGGCACAATGGCAACAAAGTCAAAGTAATTTCCTTAAGTAAATTCCGAATAGTTTAGATGTGGAAAAGCCCCGGACCCCGGATTCGCTTTTTGTCTACACCCCCGGAGCCACACGGTTTTTATAGGATTTTTCCAGGGACCGTGATGGAGTTGCAGGACTTGCAACAGCAGAGTTTAAATAAATAGGTTTTTGGTGGAGCTTGGAATTCCTTGAGTATTGGGAATGACCTTAGGCATGCCTCACTATTCACTTAGAGGTAAGGCAGAGATTCAGGTACATGAATTTTATACTGCTGCGGTTTGTGGAAAATTCTGTAGGTTTTTTTAATAGGAAAATATTTTTTACTGAGAATTTGTATAGATAAAAAAGATGATTTAGAATATTTAATTTTGACTATTGTATTTATTACTAGAAATTCCTTACAGGTCAAGCACTGAACCCTAATCGGTTAAGAGGATTGTCGATGGGCTTCCCAGCAATATTTTTTTTTTTAATTTAATCTCTCTCAATTTATTTTTTCTTAGATATAAAACAAGAATAACCCTAAAATTTCCTTAGCTCTCAGCTCTATTGTGCTGAACGCTGGTCTTGCCTATACGCAAGCACTTGTGTGTGTAGTCCGACCACGCCCCCATTCGCCTCATTTCAATTTGCACGTTGGCATTCTTATCAATAGTCAAAAGCTTAACCCCCTCTCGGACCACGGGCCACCGGACGAACAAGAAGAATGAAACTTCAGCTGTTTGTGAACTAACTGACTGACTGATTGACCGACTTCCACTCCGCCTTCCCAGCCAGAAAGCAGCACAGGAGCAGCTCTTTAGTATGCCGGTCGTGTGTGTGCGTGCGGCTAGCTGGAATGGTTCATTCCTGTCCAGGCCCCGGTCCTCCTTCAATCGAGCCGGGTCCTTGAGTCCACGAGTATGTAGTAACCAGTGGTGCTGCTGATGCTGCTACTGCCACTGCTGCAAGGCGAGAACTTGCCTCGTTTTTCAAATTTGAATTTACTGTTTTGCGCCCGACGATTTGAGCAGTCAGAGTCAGTCAGCCATTCGGCCATTGAGTGAGTCCGTCGGACGGACAGCCGGATTGCCAAATGGGATTCGAGTGCGGAGATTCCAAGAGGGGGGCTTCCCCCCTGTTTAGCCCACTCGGTCGTGCTCACTCGTTCATTCATTTAGCCGCTAATCAAACAAAATTGAGGCATGCATTAGTTGTCTGCACGCACCGCAGTCTCTCTGCTGCACAGTGGAGTGGACAGTGGGCATAAAAAAAGTTTGAAATTCTCTCAGAAAATTTATCTAATTTTGGCCATTAAATTATGTTATTTCTTACATTTATAATTACTTGAAATAAACAAAATAAAAGCTACTTTATGCAATATAAATTAATTTAAGATAATATTTTTGTCATACCAAATTTATATTTTTAAGCCATCAAATATGCCTTGAATTTCCAAAGACATACAATATTTTAACTAAATTAATTTCTTTTAATAGAAAAATAAATAAAATTCCATAGCTAAAGCCTTGAAATGTTGTAGGTATTATAAGGGCATTTAACAAAAATATATATTAATGCAAAAATCTTATTAAAAATAAACGAAAAGCAAAAAATAATTAAAAACCTTTATTGTAGTAGACACCATAGCTCGTGCTTTAATAATAATAATAATAAAGCTGTGTTACTTAAAAGTAAACCCCTTTCAAACTGTTTTTAAGTAAAATAAAAGTTCATAAAGTATACTTTCCCCATTTAAAAAATATTAAAGAGCTTCCCAGAGTCTCCATAATTTTAAAAGCTAAAATATTACTCCTAGCAAAGCCGACTTATTAATTGTATATATAGCATAATATGCATATATATAAATAAAGAATTTAAATACCATTCAATTTTAAAAACAATTCAGAAATCAACTGAAAAATCAACGTAATAATCCCGCCAATCACAGCTAATTTATTACTCAATTTTCATTGGCAATTTGCGGCATCGCTAAACGCTCTCTTTTTTGGCCACGAAAAATCGCTTGGCTTTATGCGATGTATTTATTTTTCGGGATTAGCGAGATTCTCGCCACCAGATAAAATTATATGGCGACTCTAAAATGGTGAAAGCGATGCAATTGATTTCTGCCATCAAAACGAATGGAAGTAATCCACTGTCGCGCGCGGGGGAGGCGTACTCCTGGCAGGGTTTGGGTTTGGTGCTGATGCTGGGCTCTGGCTCTGATTCTGATTCTGTTTCTGGCGAATGTTTCTGCAGGATGCCAGGGGGATGCCCCGCTGGATACTGATGAACAGGACAATGGCGCACGCGCTGCCCGTTAATGGGCCTCCGCCCAACCGCCATTCCGCTTAAGAGCCGCACACGTACGCAAATAATGTCGCCTTCAGCCGAATGAGATGAGCGGCGGCTGTTGTCGGTTTTGCTAACTTTTAGCCAACTGAAACGTGATTTGCCGCAAATAAATAATTTCCCCAACAGTCCAGTGTTGGCGTAGTTTGTTTGGCTTTCCATGCAGCACACTTTCGGGCATTTATTTGCGGAGATCGCATTTGCGGCAAAGTGGCAATTAGCACGACCACCCCGCCTCCCCCCATGACGCCTTAAAGTGAGGCTTAAGTAATCGAAATCTTGGTCAAAATCGATAGAGTTGGTCCTTGCATTGTTTAAGTTTTATCTAAATTAAATTTATAATAAACAAAAGAGCAGCTAAGATTTAAATCGAAGCAGGGAAAGTCACAGGATAAAGGCTGGGTTTTATTTTATTTATTGCTACAAATGTTTATTTGTACGATTTTATTAAGTATTTACTTTTGTGTTGTTAAATCCTTTAAATTGCATCTTTAAATGTGTTTACATTTGATTTTGATGGCAACAATTAATTGCTGAATAAACTTTCTCCTAATTAAAGACCTTAATTTGTGCATAATTTCTGCCTCTTTTGTTGACTTTGCTTTCAGCAGCATTTAGACTTAACTTTAACTTATTTAAGACTTATTTTTCCTAGACAGAAATTTACAAAAATATTTCTTAACTAAACACTTTCTCCCAGTGCCACTGCAGGTGTCCACATCCGTTGATAGCTGAGCTTAGCTCCAAGACAGATTACAGCTTAAATGATGCATTAAAACACACCGAACACCGAGGGACACTGGCTGGCACATCCTCACATTCTTGCCGGCGGACGGCTAGTTTATTATTGACTGCTAATGAGCCAGGACTAAGCCAGGAGGATTTCGCGGGAAATGCCTTGACATTTAAGAGGACTTTGGCCAGACACACAGACTGACAAACACTGAAGTGTGAATCAGGGAACAACAAGGATATTTCCAAACTAAATTTTAGCTATAAATACAGCTAATATATAGTCTTTTGTAAATATAAATAAATAACAGCTATTTAAATCAATTAAAACCCAAAGATTTTAGTGGTTTCCTTGCAGTGTAGCTTTTCCATTTAATTAAATTACCCAAATGACCACACCCCCGCCCTTTTTGAGTCCTCCAAGTGTTCCGGCAGTTAAAAGTCGGGCTTCCTGCGTATATATATGTCGTGGCGAATTTTCTAATGTGCTCCAATAAATTTTCAGCGTCGAAAAGTGCGTTTTATGCACTCTAATAACTCAGGCAGCTCTCTGGCTGGCCCCTCTCTACCCAGAGCTCATGCAGGGAAAACATTCGTTATTAAGTGCTAAAAGTTTCAAGTAGCCTTATACCTTAAGCCAAATGAAAGATGAGAAGGGGAAGGAGGGAGGAGGAAGGATCCTGGCCCCTCCATTTAGTTAAATTCCAACTCACAAACGACTGTCCACACTCTGTGCCCTGGCAAAGGGGATAATTAATTATTGGCGCGGACTGTTCTAGTTAAGATTAACAAACTGTGAAAATTGCTCAGCTTTAATTGAAATTAAACAGCGCACTTGGCCAGCTCCCTCTCTACTTTCCGGCATACTTGGTAGTTTTTGTGCTCGCGGATTAATTTGAATTTATTTCCAGAGATAATTTGAATTTGTTAGCTGGGATTTTTTTTTTACATATTTTTTCCTTTTTTTTTGAGTTGCATTTCCAAGTATATTTCACTTTTGCACTTGTCGTGCGACAGACAGAAGTGATGGTAATTTATGCCACGCCCGGCAAATCATTTGAAAATCAGCTTAGTCCTCAGTTTATAACAGGGACACAGGCAATCTCAACAAGGAAGAACAGCTGAAAATACAGTCATGCACTGGGAGAAGTTTTGTATTAGAAATTATATCTCTAAGAGTGAATTGCAAGTGAATTTTCTCTTAAAAATTCCTCTTACCTATTTTATTTAGCCTTTTAAATAATTTCTTAACTCTATTAATGTTATCCTTAATTTACTTAAATTTCTTTGCCTGCAAAATAGTAAAACAAAGGAAAGAAAAAAGCCACTGCAAACACACAAATGGTAGTAATGAGGGGCTGCCAGGATGGGGGTGAAGGAGGAGGGGCATGGGCCAGATGGTGCCGCTAAGCCCCAAGTGTTGACAACTGGCAGATGAAAACTTTGCACTGAAATACGCTGGAAAAACAAGCCTACACACTCAACTGGCTGCCAGTCGAAGAGAAAACTGCGAAAACTTTCTAATAAATAACTTATGAAAATATTAAAATGAGGCAGGCAGGCAGGCAGGCAGAGCCAGAGACACCCATTGCCACTGCCACTCCCACTGCCGTCACACATGGCCCACTTTTAAGCCGGTTTAAGCCAAAGTAACTTTTTTAAGTTCATTTCCTCAGCCAACTTGTGTGCAGGATGGCCATGGCGCAGGGCAAAGCTATCGAAGCTGATTGGAATCGGGATTGGTGGCGGCTAAGTCGAAGGGTTTAACTTGAGGATTGAAAGCCGGGCAAACAGAAAGAAATAAATGAAAATGTCTTGAAAAAAACCAAGCGGGTAGAGAAAATGCAAAATACTGATTAAGTTTTGGGAAATGTTTTGGTAACTTAAATATCTCTTTATTTGTGTTAATTTAAATCTGAATTATTTTAGGGTACCTAGTAGTTGTTTTAGGTTTTTTTTTAACCCTTAAAAATGTTTTCAATAAATGTTGTGGTAACTCAAAGTTCAGTTTAAAGTTGCATTTCCTTACGATGTAAAATTTAGACACATTTTTGAAGACATTTTTTACTTTGACTTTGGCAGCCTTTCAAATTTGGTTACTTCCTATGCAATATTTATTTAAGAGAAATATTGGAAATATTTACTAGAAAAACATGTGTTTAATAAATGCTTCTGAAAATGTTTATGTGAAATAGTTTCTTTCAAAGACTTTTAAAATCTCTGAAGCTAAAGGAAAGTGTTTGTTTCTCCTTTAGAACTTTGCTTTAAAGTTTTAAATTTATAACCCTAAAATTTCTCATTATGCAGCTTAAATGTCAGACTTTAAAATTACAGCCAGACTCCCACGTTGGCGTCGTCTGCGTTCCATCGATTGGTAATCCCAAAACGCCGCAAGTTCACATCCATCGATTTTCCCACTCCAAGTGATCCAACAGCTTTATATGGTTTTAACCTCTGAATGGGGTTTCCCTTTCTCTCTCTATCTAATTTTTCGAAAAGGTATTAGCACTTTAGCTAACCACTTGCAAAGTGTTTTATAAATTTTCTAAAATATATTTTATATAATGGAATTTTGAAGAAGTTTTAGAGAGTTCTAATATTCTTTAAAGTTCTCCAAATACTTAAACATAGACTTCAAAAAATATATATTCCCTGAAATATTAATTGTTTAAGGTATACAAATTTAAGTTTCGTATATAAAAACCCAACTGAAATATTTAAATATAAATTATTATGACAATACAAATTTTGACATATTTTATTACAATTTTTAAAGTTTCAATTTTAAGGTCTAGAAGTATATTTTAACTCCTAATGCCTTCTAAATTTTTCATAAGGCATTACTTCTTTCGGCTTGCATAAACTCTGTTTTCATAATTTGACACTCATTTTCTTTTCTTTATTATTAATATAATTTTTTTCCTTTTAGTTTAACCTGTCAAATTCGTTGTCAATTCAGCGAGAAGCCCAAAAAAGGCAACGAGGCCTTTATTTTTATTTTTTTTTTTTCAACCAGAGAGCCAGACTGACACTGGCAGGACGACCCACATGTTGCTACCCTGCTCGCCCGCACAGGAATTATGCAGAAATCGACTTTGGAAGTTTGGATTATGAGGCATGTAGAGTGCCGGCGCCATCAACAATAACAAAACCAACTGTCAGAGAAGGGGGGGGAAAGGTGAGCCGGGGGACACAGACACAGACACAGACAATTGGGGTTAGGTGCCAAAAAGGTGGCACAGAGGGCGGAGGACACGTAGAAGTGGCAATAATAAAAACGATAACAATGCAAATACGTGATGGGCTTCAAAGAGAGTACGCATGTCGCCGGCAGTCGTACTCCTGGTCTAATCCGTCATTAGGCCAGGTAATTATGACTGAAATTAGGGAGTGCCATGCGTGAGCCATAAAGCATATGTAGGACCGGACAGGACTCGGTTTCGCACAAGTTGTGGTATATATGGTACACATATAGCCCAAGGGGGGGTGGCAGGGTGGTTAGACTGTAATAAATTGTGCCGTGTGCCAGCAGCAAACAAAATGGCAGCTGCTTTTTCACTGTCGCCCCCCCTTTTTCGGCAGCCATTTTATGCAAATTGAAAACTTAACAGCATTTTTAGTGCGCCCGCCCGCACCCCCCGGTCACGGTGGCTTCCAGGGATATATACCGATATATACCGATTCCGGGACTCTTTTTGGTAACTAGTCTGAATACTAGTTCCATGCACCAGCGGTCCCGGCAATTAATCGTCCACTCGACCAACTGACTGTTTCCCCTTCCAGTAATTGTAACTGTTTACAGCAGCCAAACATGTGGCATATTTTATGGCCTGGGATACGGGACACACATGCATCCTGCGGCATCATTTTGGGTCGAAAAATGATGATTCAACGCGATAAAATGTTGTTTATGACACGATATGATTCACAATCGGCAGCTGCCACAAAAACAGATTCTGTGACTTGAATATATAGAAATTTATCAAGGGGAGAAGTATATAATCAAACTAATCCAAGCTCAAAAATTTTATTTACCTCTTTGAAATAACTTTAAATAACTTTGAGACCACAATTTTAATGATTGAAAGTGATACTTAAAATGTAAACTCACAGTTCACATTAATTAATCTTTCATTGTCAGTTTAGCTACGATTTTAATTGAAATGAAATTTTTTCCCTTGAAATGAATGTAAGAAAATATATATTACAAATACGCCTTGCTTTTCCTTGAATAAATATATTTTCCTTTGAATTATATTGAGTTGAAACTGAATATTATTTTATTAATGCACTTTGGCCTCGCAATAAGCTTCGTCGGCTTGCGGTGCACCTTTAATTAAATTTGCAAGGAATAAGAAATACAATACACAAGAGTTTCTTCTATAAATAAAACATAAATGGAAGATTTTATTACAAGTCAAGACAATTATTTGTGTTTAATTAAGTAATGTTTTTGTTTAATAATTTGCTTCCCGAATTTGATATGTATTTCTTATTGTTTTGTATTTTTTTTTATGGATTTTAAGTGCAATTTTCACTGTTTCAAAAAACATGAAACTATATTTTCCATTCTCTTCCCATAAATTCCTTTAAAAAAAGGTTTATAAAATATTTCTCAGTCCCTGGAAAATTTCTATAACTTTCTCCAAGTGCATATTTATCCAAATCCTTTTAGATTTGTGCGAACGTGCCCCTCCACTAAGCCTGACAATGTGATGGAACGATGATTGATAAATGTGTTGCCACAATGCTATTTCTTTGGAGCTGGCGATTTAATTTCGGCGTCATGATGTGTTCTCGCACAACGATATTAATTATAATTATTCTTTGGCCGAGAAGGGACTTTATTGAAATTGAATTTTCATTTCATTTCAGATCGCAATCCGAAATGGATTCATAAATCAGTTGCACATTTGGGCTATTCGCAATTAAAGTTGTAATTTGTGTGGGCAGGAGCCAGGACGATATTATTGTGACAATGTTGTTCAATTCAATTTATTTATGTAGTTTATTTATGCAAATTAATTTGAAGTCACCAAAAAAGAGGAGGAGGAGAAGGTGGGATCCTTGGGATCCCTTCGTTTGGAATAAATGATTTCATTTCCATTGTGCTTGAAATGGAGACGCCGACCGCATATAAAATTCCAAAACGAAATGCAGCACATTAACTTGCAGCACTACTTCCGTGGAGGCCCAAGGATCCCGGGGATCCAAAGGAGTATCCAAAGGAGTATCCAAGGAGCTCTCCTTTCGGACGGCTGACCAACACCACAAATGAACAATTGCCGCAAACGAATACGAAAAATTAATGAAATTCTCGAAATGTGGCAATGTGGCAATGAAGACGTTGCCGGGCGGACGGCATCTGCCCACAAGTCCTGGCCGAAATGTTCCTTCAACGTGTCCTTGCCACAGTTTCTCTCTCCCGTCCCCCCCCCCCCCCCCCCCCCCCCCCCCCACTGACCCATTGCGGGCCTCCAAATTTGCCAAAAAGTTCATTAGAGTAAGACAAAGATGCTTTCTGCCCAAAAAGATCCTTCTCCTGCCACTGGGTCTCAGGGTCCTTCGTTTCAGTCCTAGCTCCTTGTCCAGGCCGCCTTCTCGTTCTTCTTTTTTTGGCCATTTCTGCTCCTTGGCCTTCCGTACTGCCAATCCTTTGTGCCTCCTTCGCTGCTGCTGCGTGTTGTGTTGGTTATTTTAATTAAAAGCACATAAACGAGTCGGCCATGGTCCAAGCTTGGCACTGTGCACTTGAAAAAATAAGGTGCTCCTCTTAAAGGGATTAAATTCATTGTCAAATGAGGTCTAAGCTTAACACAAGGTCTTAAAGTTTCCCCTTTTCTTTGGTTCTTTTCGAAAATCTTTTCTAATAAGAAATAGCTTATTTATTGGATCATCCTTCTGAATTTTCTCAGTGCATTTGGATGGACTGCGGTCCTATGCATGCGCCTGCCAACTTGCGGCCACAAAATAATTATTGCAGGGAAATGTTCTATGAATGGACGCAGAAACTTTCAGGGCTGCTCACTTTGTGCTACGCCAAACAATGCAACATGGTAAACTTTTACTCCCCGGCATCGAGTTGCTCTCTGCTCACTCGCTTTTCCCCGAGATTTTCCCCCGGATTTTCCCTCCTGCCACCTCCCCCTTTGGCAAGGTAAAACTAAGTGAGTGAAATTCTTGGCCAGAACTGGGGGCCGCACGCTCCCAAGGCCCGAAGACAATGCAATCGAAACTTTTGAGGACTGCAGGGCGATGTCAAATAAAATTCCAGCACTCGAAACTCGATCAATCAGTTTGCAGAAAAGTCGTGCGAAAGATATATATATATATAAATTTAATAGAATATAAAAAATAAACAAGAAATATCACGGAGAAAAAAAAACTGTACTTGGGAAAATATTATTTAAAATTTAATTGATTTAATTTCTTGTAGAAATTAATACCCAAACTTCTTCCAAGTTCCCGAAAATCCTATAAACTCTTCCTGCTTCCCTCTTTGCTTTCTGGAATTAGAGGCCTTTGAAGCCTTTTATCCTTAACCCCTTTTTTTGGGTGTGGTAAACCAGTAGCTGCAATCTTCTACTGCAGCTTCACCTTCAATTAGGTTTGCAGTTGCAGTTGCGCTTTTAAGGCATTTAAATAAATGTTCACACCATATTAAGCGTAATCCCTGCCCTGTCAACCCGTTCGCATGTGGCATGGACTTCCTTTTACGGATTTCGATGGAACCTTGCCTTTGCCCGGACTTTTTCGTTTAAATTTGCAACTTAATTGAGTAAATGTGGTCATCAGTTGCATTTCGGTAAAGTTACAGTGCTGCGAAGGATTTTGGGGTTGTTTTTTCCTTTTTTTTGTGGAAGGGTTGCAGCGACAGCCACTACTGCCACTGCCACAGCCATTGCGATTGCCAAAGGCAAGTGTGGCCCACTGTACCGGAAATGACGACGACCAGTTGCCGCTAAGCAGCTTAAGTACGCCAAATGAACGCCACAGTACATGGGGAGAAATGTGGTCTCGGCGTCAGCTAGAAATTCAGTGGAAAAATAATATGGTTTTGCAGATGTGGGGAATAATGGAAAGTGTATGGAGTATACTATATCTATACGTATAAAAATATGTTTCAAAAAATATTTGTTAAACTGAAATTATTATTTTTATTTTAAGTATATTGATTAATTCATTAAAAGGCTTATTTAAAGCTTTGTTTTTATTATTTTAAGGGGTTTCCAAAAGCTTTGTTTTTATTTTTTTTTAGGGTTTTCGAAAAGCTTTGTTTTTATTTATTTTTTTTTTAAGGTTCCAAAATTCTTTTTTCTTGATTAAACTATAAAAAAAACCCAAAAAACCCTTTTTTATTTTATTTGAATTTTTTCTCAGTGTACATA
Source organism: Drosophila seguyi (assembly GCA_008042675.1). Taxonomy (NCBI): domain Eukaryota; kingdom Metazoa; phylum Arthropoda; class Insecta; order Diptera; family Drosophilidae; genus Drosophila; species Drosophila seguyi. The sequence continues at coordinate 87,847 of VNJU01001834.1, forward strand.
CGCGGGAGACCACCCTCCCCTGGGTGTCCTGGCAGTGATGGAGTAAGAGGCAGAGAGTGACGAAAGCGGGAACGGACAGAATGGCTCAGGTTGTTCCAAAGTACGAACTTTGTGGCCTCCGCAGGCTTTTGGAGCTAGCAGGCACTCAAAAAAAAATCCCAAAAATTATAAAAAACAAATATAATAAATTATTACATTGTTATAAGATGGTTTCGTTTGATTGAGAAGCTTGAAAAGCAGTTAAAAATCATTTTCGAAGCCAAAGTTCGCTTACTTTCTTTCTAAAATATAAGAAAGGTTATTAAAAATGGAAGCACTTCTTCTATGTGATGCATTATATATATATTTAATTATATAAAAAAAATATATATATATATATATATTCTGTGTAATTTAAATTATTTTCCCCACAATTTTCTTGCAGTCTTGTTCACCTCCCCGAGGACCAAACTACAAAACAAATTTGCATGTGTGCGGTGGCCTGCGGCGGTATGAGGCAGGCAGCAGGCAGCGGGCAGCAGGGGGAGCAGCTCCGGAGCAAAGCGATGACAAGTCCTGACTGCCAGGCATCTCGCCAAAAGGACCGAAAGAGCGCGCAGGGACACGAAATTGGCCATTGCCGTTTTTCGGCGAGCAATTTAAATATTAAACGCATTTGAAAGTTGCACTCGGCGCGACCATTAAATGAGCCGGACTCTGGAGCGGAACTATCTGTTCCCGTAAGAATGACAAAGTTTTCCGCCCCACACACACACACACACACACACACACATACTCTCGAATATACTCGTACACCCTCTCGAGTGTTCATGAGATACTCGAAAAAGGGGGATTTTTGGTAAAGGATTCCCGGCACTCTAGCCACCGTTTTATTTCATTTCTAATTTGCGCGCTCTGCCCCGGCAAATTGAAACATTTTGTGCAACGGAAACGAAGTCCAATGACTCCATCAGACTCTGTCGGGGAATCCCCCTTTTCCCCCGTCAGCCCCTTATTGTTGGCGTCGTCGTCTCCGAGTGGCCTGCCACCGAGCTCTGTGTGCATCAGTATTTTCCGCTCTGCAGAGCTCCAAAGGAGCCGGGGACGCGGGCCAATGGACCTGGAATTTTGGCATGCCCAGAAGTCCGGAAGTCGCTGTGAAAAAGTTGATCGCTGCAGCCAAATGATTGCCCCCAAGGACATCGTAATGCATTTCACATTTTCAGTTTTTACAAAAAAAAAAGGGGGCGGAAAATAAGTCAAATATTCCCAAGGATTCGGGGTTAATTTGCCAGTATTTATGGAAACTTAAAAGCGAAGATTCACTTAAATTAGTGCCCAATTTTATACCCTTTCTGAGGGTCTTGAAATTGTAGTAAGAAATTGGTAAGGGAATAAAATAATATCAAGTATAAATATTTCTGATTAGCTGGAAGAATCCAATTAAATCAGCCGTGTCTTCTTATTATTATATTATAATATTATTAAAGAGGAGTCTAAGTGATGATTTCTTAGGAGCCTTGTTAATGTTGCTGGTAATGCATATAATATAGCAATATAATATATAAGCTGGAACGGATAAAATCTTACAAAGGAAGAAATTCTGAGTTCATTAATCTCTTTTTATGGGTCTTAGTTTATAACCATTTGTATGCTTCATATAAATAAATACGTTTTTCTAAGCTTACAGATTATTACAATCACCTATTTATATAGGATATAAAATAATAGTCTTGGCTTGGACTTACCCGCAGTTCTTGTCCGAGATTTATCGATGATTAGGTCAGTGCAGAAATTATTATTACATTTTTCAACACACGATTATAATTACGCGATTATCAACACTGACGATCAGTGTTGCACGAACGGGTGAAAGCGCGCGGAGAGACTGCGAAAGCTGCGGCGATTTGCCTCTTTTGATAGCTGTGAGAGATGGAGAGAGAGCAAGATAGATCGCGCGAGCGAGAGAGAAATATAGATCACTAGAGAAAGAGAAAGAGCTAGGGAAAGAGATAGAGAGGGAGATATAAAGACAGACAGAGATAGAGAGGGAGCTCTTTTTCTCTCTCTCTTCACATCCAGATTAAGGGGCCATCTCCACCTTGTCTCTCTCACTTTCTTTATCCCTCTCGTGCTCTCTCTCTCTCTCTCTCTTAGCCAGGTATCTCTCTAACCCTTTGTCTTTATATCCCTACATCTTCATCTTTTGATTCTTAAATTAATCCATTTCTCTATGTTTCTATTTTGCGCTGTCTCTTTATCTCTCTCGCGCTCTCTCTCTCTCTCAGTTAGATATCTCATTTTCTACAGCTTTCTTAAATACTTAAGCTCGCTCCAAGGAGTTTTATTCGATTTGTTAGCCGCACGCACACAAGCCCGGCACCGCAAACGATAATGGCAAAACAAATTAATCCTTCAAAGCATCAAGTTGCCTTCGCTCACCTAAGGGGCACCCACTGCCAATGTGTCTGTCTGTCTGGATGTGCTGTGTGTGTGTGTGTGTGTGTGGCAAGTTTATTTAATTATGCAAAGGAAATTTAATTTTTAATGAAAATTGTTTGAAGTTTTACACACGATTGCCAGTCCCCGTCGGCTTTTCCCATCTCCCCCGCAATGCTGCTGGGATTCGCTTTTGATTTTTCTGTATGTTTGCACACAGATGGCCAGAGATACCCTTACCCATATACATACATATATATATATATAAATATATTCATGATAAACACATACACTCGCACTTATGTACAGATATATGTGTCGCTTGTCTGTTATGATTTATGCATGGGATGGGATCGCTTTGGATTTCTTTCTGCATGTTTTTCCATTATTTCCATCTTTCGCCACGACTCAAACATATTTATTGCCTTTAATTAAAAACGCCATTTGTCAATGGGCCCACACACACACACACACACTCGGGACACACACACCCGCAGGTGTCGCGGCGTAAGTATGTCTGTGTTTTGTAGGTAACCGCCGCACCGCCACTCGCAGATGTATCAGTATCCACGTGTCCCATCGATATTATTAATTGCTTTCAATTAAAGCAGCAACACAAAGCATTCCGCACTGAAGGCTCTTGCCACAGCGCACCGTTGACCAAAAGATAGCTTTGTGAAATTAATAACCACCGCGAGCCCCGGGGATTTTTTAAATCCATTCGGTAGTTTATGAGTAGCATTTCGGCATCGTTAGCATTTGCTATGCTTTATTTTTTACAAATAAAAAAATCTGTTACTTTTATCTCACAACCAAAATAGTCATTAAAATTATTATTTCTCGGACTGTGCGGCGTCTCTGATTCAGACATTCCGGCGGGCAAAGCCTACATTTCGGCGGACATAGAAAAAGGACACACTCTCCCCAGAAAGTTTCATGGACATTTCGAGTATTGGGAGATACGGAAATTTAGGCCCACTCTTAGTGATTGTGAAGGAGTCAAAGTGGACAGAAAAGTCATTAAACTAAGATTGCTTATATATTTTATTGAATTTTTATTACAAGAAACCTAGCTTCGGTACGCTCTCGCATTTTTTAATCGAATAATTAAAATTTAAAATAAAAAAAAGCAGATTTGTCTAAAAGAGGACAGACGGACATTGGTTTATCGATTAGGATGTTTATACATACTTCACTTCTGTCTAAAATCCAACTACTATGAAAGGGTATCATAAATATATAAAATATACAAGTAGCATTATTGTCATAATAAATAACAATTCCCATGCTTCTAAATATATTTTTTACATAAATTTATTCAATTTCTTACCTTTAAAAAGGCCGCAGAAATTAAATATTTTTCCTGGTTGCATTCTTCATCAATTATTGTAGAAACTAAAAATATACAAAACATAAAAATATCATTATAATCATAATAAATATGGATATTCTTGCTTAATAAATTTATTTAAAGACAATTTATTAATTTCCTTACCTTTAAAAACTATAATTTGTAGCCTGGTCTCAGAAGGGTTTATATATAAATATTCATATGTTTCTTTAAGTTTTTGCTGCTGCCCCCTTGAAAATTCGTCTGCCGCTGCCGAAAGAGCGGGAGGAGCGACAGCGCTTTCGCCGCCGCCCCCAAAGGAGCCCCAGCAACAGCTGTCTCGCTCTCTCTTATTGGCCAAAGAGATCAGCGAGCGCACGGCGCGCAGGCGAAAATGAAAACTCACAAAATACGCGTTTATCTTTGCTGCCTCCATGAACCATTATAACCCGCACTTTCGTACACACTTTTCACTACTTTTTTGCTTATTTAATGTAAGAATTACCACTTAAAACACGTTTTTTATTTTGGCAATTAAAATTTCGCACTTGCGGAGCGGAAGAACTATCGATATTCAAGAGAGAGTGCGTGGGCGCAAAGAGAGAGCAGTGTCCTGCTCTCACTGGTGTTCCACTCAAAAGCTCGCTGATCCAGCATCCCATTGCACTCACGCGCTCTCGATTGCATTCTAGCGAATATCGATAGCTCTCCCGCCAGTTTTCCCTTACGAATCCGTTTTTTTCATTTACTAATAAAAAAACGTTTATTTAGTGGTAATTTTTAATGTAGCTTAGTTCAGAGATCAGGAAAAGTGTAGATAAAGGATAGATAACGTGCGGGTTATAATAGTTCACGGTAGTAGCAAAGATAAACGCGTATTTTTTTAGTTTACATTTTCGGCTGCTTATGACTATATCTCTGAATAGATACAAATATGTTAAAAAATGGCGAAATCTATTTTTTTTTCTTCAATAAATTTCTTAAACGTTCCTATGGCAGCTTTATGATATAGTGGTCCGATCTTGATAATAATCAAACCGAAATTCTAGAATAATACAAAATGGTCAGTCTCAAATTTAATGAAAATATATTGAAAATTGGCTGAGTTATAATTTGTTCCTCAAGATTTTAATAAAATAATATTTAATGTAAAGTTTCATACATTAAACATATTTATGCCTCAAGCCGTAATCAAACACAAAGCTTGAGTATCTTTTTATAGGCATCAAAATATATATTTATATCTTAAACCAACCAACAGACTTGACTGGATGGAATGTATCAAGACCTGTCTCCCTTCGTTCTCTGACTCATTTCAAATTTTAATCAATCGTCCTGCCCGGGGATCCGGGCAAATGAATCACAAGTAATAAGCGGACGAGGCTCACCATGTGGCCGGGATAAATGCGAGTCCATTAGAAATGAGCGATTTGTAGTCCCTGCTAAATTGCTTTCAATAAAAATGAGATCAGAACAAATAAATTTGCCTCCTCTGTGTGAGTGTCAGCCGGCAGCTCGATGTGGTGTCAAGTGGTGGGGCAAGTCCTGTTCTCATGTGTGTGTGTGTGTGTGTGCGGTGTGTGTGTCCTTGGGCAAACAACAATTGCTCAACGAGTGAAATAATAATGTGGCACTGACATCGATGCAGGCCAAGACAGCTCGGTTGCACCTTTAGCCGCACAGATAAATTCGCCATTACAGACTCTGTGCTTGGCCTCCGACCTCAGAGCCATCTCGCAGCCACTTGTCCTGCCAGTCCTTGCAGTCCTTGCAGTTCCCTGCTGGCTGCTCTTCCGACTGGCAGCTAAATGAATTTAGTTAGCTCCTCGCTGCCTTTTCCCCGAACTTTCCAAACACACAACTGGGCCAAGTTTTTGACTTGGCTTTTCATTCTCGTTCGCATCGTACTCTTCCCGGCCACCAGTAACTTTGTTAGACGCCATATTATCAAAAGCCACAACGAGCCCACATCGACACCGTGAGAAATCTGTGGCTCGTGGCCCAGCCACTGCCACGGTTTCGTGTTACCTTTAAAATGCAACTTTGTGCAGCTTAATGGGGTTTCAGGTGATTAGTGAAAAACTCTTAAAAAGTTTTTGTTGGGGATAGTAGAAGCTGCTTTGGAGCTGGTTTCAAAGGTAAATTCAAGTAGGGATGTCAGAAAATATTGATTTATTTATTATAAACTTAAACATTAAAGTATTTCCTTTGTTTAGTTTAGTGCATTATCCAGGCAAGTTCAAGTTCGGCGCAAAACGCGCTCAACAAATTGAAAGTAATTGAAATGCTCCGAGCAGGTTAAGAGGGGAGCCAAGCTCAGACACACACACACACACACACACAGCACACACACACAACAACAACAACACACAACACACACACACAGTGACCGGCAAGTGTGGGTTAAAACTGGGCCAATAAGGTGCCAAATGCCGTTCTCATTGATGGCCAGCCATTTGGCGTTGAAAGGGCGAGGAAGAGCCCTGGGACCCCGGGTTGAGGGTTGAGTTGCAAGGAGCAAGCGTGTGCAATCAATCAAATTGTGCAACAAGCGGTTGCAAGTTAGCCCGCTCATCGGGCTCAAATTGGGCTTAAGTGGGAATAAGCCAAAGAAAATGTGTGTTCAATTTAGAAAAATAATTAAGGTTAACAAGGATATATTTTAGGTAAGTCAGAGAGCTACCTCTCTCTGAGTGTAAGGAGTTCTTTACTTAAAGGTTAAATTATAAGTAATTTAGTTAACATTTTCATTTATTCCTTTTAATTCCTTAAAGACCTACTTAGGTTTTTAACTATATTCAACTGAAATCATCAAAAAATATGCTTTCTTTGTACTAATCACAATGGTTCAACTCATTTACTGAATTGCACAAATTTTCAGATTGCAACCAGCTTCCCCCTTTTCCTCTTTACCCTAAAGTGTTTGTAATGCAACTTGCAGCAGATGTGGCAAAATGATTATTTAATTAACTTGGCGTGATGGCTGAAAAGAGCATAAAGTGATTTCAACTCGTCGCTCGATGGGGTGCCATCGGTGGCGGTGGCGGAATCTTGTAATTATCTCAACAATGTTTTTGGGGGGCACGGCTGAAATCGGAAAATCTGAAAATCCGCAAAATCCCAGCTCCTCTTAAAATCGAGTCAATGCCTTCGTATTTTGCTGCACTTGGCAGCGGGACACAATGGCACTGATCTGCTACCACCACCATATGTCCCTGCATGGGGCAAGCCAGGAAGGGCTTCTCTCCCTCTCCCACTCTCTCTGTGTGCTTGCAACTGTTGGCGATTCGGCGTGGCATGGACTGAAGTACCACCCAGAGACTCTAAAAAAGGGATGTGGCCAAGGGGGTTGGTGTAGAGAGGAGCACGAAAAACGTGCCACACCGAGTTATAGATAGCATGGCGCGCGGGCAAAACAATTTCCGTGATTCGGCGGCGACCATTGGGCCGCTTGTCACTGGCGTCGCTGCCACTTCACTTTCAGCAGCACTGCAAACAGATTCTTAAATTGATTTTTATACTTGAAAAAAATTATACAAAATTATTTAAGAATAAAGTGAGTTTGCTTTAAAAGGTTAAAAGGGGTAAAGGGTAATATTTATAGAATCTGCTTTAAGTTTTGCTCATTGATTCAGCTAACAAAGCACTATATTCACACAATATATACCAGTAAGCCTTTCCATATAGGTAATATATCTACTCTACTATCACCTTAACCCTTTAAACCCTTAAGAGTTTGACTTTAACCCACTTCCATTGACAGTTTTGAGCTCAGTGCATCTTTAGTTGATCCCGCACAGGCATCCTTTAACTGCCTGCGGTTGCCTGTGGATTAGTTGATGGCACACTAAGGGCAGTGGGGTAGGTAGGGAGGCTAGGGGTGAGGTGGCACAGAGGTAGCAATTCCTTCCTCACGTTCGCTTTTCTCTCTCTTTGGGAAATATTTCACACTTGCGGCGCAGTCAGCAGTCGCCTTGAATAGACGGGCTGCCAGGCGACGGATGTCGTTTCTTTTTTGGCGCCTGTCAGCTCACGTCAGCCATGTACGGTCACGCCTCCATCCCCCCTGCCTACACTTTCTGCCTCCCTCCCCCCGACACCCTTTCCTGACACGCCCCCTTTTGCGCCCATTAGGCGCGTGTGGTGCAACAATTTCTCAAATGGCCGACAACTTGGCGAACAAGCACAGCAGCAACAGCAGCCGTTGCATGCAGCACAAGTGCACTTAGGAAAATGGGTAGTAGGTCTGCTTTTGAATTAACCCGATGACAACCCCTTTTGAGCTCCTTCTTGTACATAACTCTGACTCTAACAACTTTGATTAACGAAAATAATATACTTTATAAGCATTTCGTGACTAATTAACATTTGGAGAAACTACATTTTATGAGCTATTTGAGTTTTTAATTGGTTTAAAACATAGAAATTCAGAACTGGACGCTATAATTCATATTTATAAAGATGGTTCATGTCAGTTATCACTAGTTATCGCTAATTATCGATAGTTTTAAGGTATCATCTCTAAATCAAACTAAAATATAATAGAAGCTTGATTTTTCTAAGTTTAAGTAAAAGATATTTGTAATCTATTGATGACCTGGTAAAATATAACTTACAAAAGATAAAAAGTTTAAATTAAGATCTCCCCAATTCCAAACCAAGGTTCGAGCCTCGACTAATAATAGGAAGAAAGTGCGAGTGAGATAGAAATAAGATATTGTAAGTTTTTTCTGATGATTTTGCTTAAAATAATGCCATTCAAAAAGTATTTACTTTTCTAAAAACTCAACTAATATTTTACTATATACTCTATTTTTCTCAGTGCAACTATTTAGGATGCTCCTAGCCCGAAGTGAAAATACCCTAGAATACCCCTTTAATAAGTCGAAGAAACCTTTTCCCCCGGATGCATCCACTTGGAGATTGACTCCACACACCGCTGCACCGCTCCACTTGACGGGGGCAACAACCACAATGTTGCCCCGTGTTGGTGTTGCCACTGCCTGCACTGCTGCACTGCTGCTCTGCTGCTCTGCTGGGGTGTGTTGCGAAAATGCAATCGGAAGTTTGCGGTTAACACTGTTGCAATCGAAACGACTTGCAACGTCACACCCACACGCACATGCCGCATGCTGCATGCCCCATGTCCTGTCCAAGTTTGTTGTTTAAACTATTGCAACTCTCTCATTTTTCCGCTGTTGCCTGCCGCTGTGCTGCTGTCTCGTGTCAGCGGCAGATTTTGGCTCTGAATTATGTGCATGGCACGCACTGTGAACCGCAGGCACGCACTCTGCCGGCACCGAGGTGGAGCGGTGGTGGAGCACACACTCACACACTCTCACAATGGAAAAACAATATGCGAGGCAACCTAATTGAGAGGCTGTCAAGTAGGGAAAAGTCCCAGGACAAACAAGAGGCAAGACCGAGTTCTAAGAGTTTTAAATTGAATGAATTACAGACTCAATTTAGTTGTAAAATATATATAAATTTAAACTATTAAAGTCGGGCTTTAATATATATTCCTTGACTGAACACCTTGAAGGTCTGTGTGCCTTAACCCAGACATAAACGAAACAATAAACACAAGTTTATGCATCTAATTTAGCAAGTAACTTTGCTGCTGCCACCCCTTGATGATGTATGCTGCCAAAATAGGGAAATCAGCCAAGTTGGGAGGCGGTGGGGCAGCCTCTCCTCAACCCGCAAACCGCCCCTTTTATTTCATCTTCTGCCACAACGCGTAGTCTTTCTTATCCGCCAGCTCCCTGCTAAGGCAATGTCTTTGGCTGCTAAACTTAATTAGTTTGCTGGCAGCAAACCCCTCGTCCCTCTTGCCAGCTTATTTTATTGGCAAAAACGTTGCATAAGCCGAGGCGGGGAGTCAGCTCGCGGTTGGCCATCGCCAGCTCAGAGCTCAGAGCTCACAGCTCACAGCTCAGCTTCACTGAGCTCCATGCAACGCAATGCAACTCAAGTAGTATTCAGGATTGGCAAGACACAGAGAAAAATGAAAATTATAAAATTAAAATAAATTTTTTGGAATGTAAAAGAGATTTCTAGGTGTGATAGTTACAACCTAGAAGATCTCCTTTAAGAATTTAATATCTAAAGTTAGTTTAAATTTTTAACCTTGCTTTCTATATAATTTATTCTTTGTTAAAATATAAATTAATATTTTTTCTTTACAGTGCTTGCAATAAAGCACCGCCAGTTGCAGCTGAAACAAACAATTGGCGTCCACTGTACACTGGCGCCGTCAGACAAATGCACATTAATTGCCAGCTTAAAGGCAAAAACCGCGGCTTAAACCGGCACGAAGACACTCGAGGCTAAAAGACAACAGTTCTCGAACAATGAATGAAGGCATTTATAAAGTAGACACGCTCTTGACCTGCATTTGAGGCGAAAGCCGGGCTAAAAGCTATATATCAATTATAATATTCGCAGAATATGTAGTTAAATAAGCTTCGAATAATAAGTTTGTTGGAAAATTGAGGTTTTCCCCGAGGAGTAGAAGGTACCTGAGACCTGAGTGTAGCACTTGCCAAGGTTTTTCTTCTGTTTTCTTTGGTTTTCTTGAGGCCAGGCTAGTCAAGTGTTTGTAAGCAATTTTCGCTTGAGTACTTATTTTAAGTAACTTTTGTTTTATGATAACATTTTGTGGCTTGTAGCAGCCTTATAATTTAAATAGTTTTAATTTCAAATAATTTTGTAATGATTTTGAACCTTGCTTAAGTAAAAAATATGTAAAATATTTAAAATAAAATATATTAAATATATTTATCCAACTCTGAGTCTGCATTTGTGGTTCATAATTACTTATAAATCCACTTGAGCCACTTCACTTCACATTGACAATGTTGCACTTGGCTGTCGGCACAAACACTGATACTACCACTTGCCAGTTGCCACTGCCACTTGCCACTTGCCTCTTGCCATTTGCCACTTGCCACTTTCCACTTGACACTGGGAAGCCAAAAGTCTTGCCCTCTTCAAGAGCCCCCAAAAACAGTTGCAAGTCATCAAACGCAAAGTTTGTGGAGCGGTTTTGGTAATGTTCATGTGGCTGCCAGAGTTTCCATTACACCGCACACACACATGGCCTATAGGCGAACCACCAGCAACACCCGCCGCCACCCACCAGCACCACCTAGCACCCGGCACCACCCTCTACCCCCCTGTAAGGCCTCCCTGGAAAGCCACCCTCGTTGTGGCTGCGCCGCTCGCTCATGTTACATGAAATGTTAATGAGAAATTTATTATGGCAAATAAGCTCTATTTGCGTTCTGCATTCGTTGCTTTCTAATGGCCCCCCGGCTTCAGTGTATACTTTCTCCCGGGGCATCTCCATCCAGCATCCTTGCATCCTTGCATCCTTGCATCCTGGCATCCAGCTTCCAGCATTTCGCATCCTGCATCCTCCATCCTCCGAGCTGGTTTCGGTTTCGGTTTCAGCTCGGTTCGGGCCATCTGATGGCAATGGCGGAGGCGTTGTTAAGTGCATGTAGCGCGCAATTAGCACAAATGGCACAAATGGCGCAAATGTGCAAGTTGCATGCCGCCGCACAGCATCAACCCAACTCAAGGCCAATTTCTCGCGACGCGACCCCTTTTCGTATTATTATTGTTATTATTATTATTGCCTCAATTGCTTGTCCGCCGCATTGCCATGATGCATTTAAGTCCACAGATGGCCAAGCATAAAGACGGGGTAGAGGCAAGTCGGGAGTAAAGCGGATTAACTTGCTTTTCAATATTTTACGATAATAAAATTAAACCAAACTAAAGTAAAACCAGTAAAAGTAACCCTTACAAACTCAACAAATAAACTTTCAAATAAATAAGAAAAATATAATAAAACAGAAGCAGTAAAAACCAAAATTAAAGTCTAACCTTTTCACCCAAAATAATCCAAACCAAAACATGTAATATATCAAAGTCATCAGAAGAAATTCGAATACAAAACCCATTTTTAACAAACGACCCGACTTTTGGTTTCTCTCCCAAGTCTCCCCCAAAGTATTTTGATGTCTTTAATTTAATATTAATTGACGACTTCATTAGCATAAGGCACAAAAATGTTGTAATTAGTATTGAGAGGGCATTAAAGACGAACGGGCGATATTGTTACAAAATTTATGGCGATGGCCAAAACCAGTTTCACCATAAACAGGAAGTGCCACGAGGCACGAGGCAGGGGGCGGGTCCCAAAAAACATTTTCCTTGGGAGTAAGGGAAAGGGGGAAAACTTTGAGGAGTCTGCAACCAGAAAATGAAGCGACAAGCTGCCAGATGAAAATGGCAAACAGTGTGAAGAAAAATTGTAAAGGAATTTTAAAGGAAATGTAATTCTTTTTATACAAATTTTGAATTTAAATAAATTTATAAATAAAATGTTTTAACTCTTAAATTTTCCAGTTTTTTTTAAATTTTCAAATACATATAAAACTTTGTTTTTTGTGGCAAATATTTTAGAACTTTGTTCCACTGTGCGGCGCCTTTTGTCCGAAAGTACTCGCCCCTTCTACACCCCCCCAGCTGCCACTTCAATCAAATGCCAGGCGCCGCAATATTTGTGTTTAATTTACCAACAATTTGTGTGTTTGGAGCGATGAAAATTTTTAACATGCGGTGCGCGTCAAGTGGCCATTGAAATGGCTCGTGGGGGCTGCCAAGGGGGCACAGGGAGCGGCGGCCTTAGGGGTTGCAAGTTGCCAGTTGGAGCTAGGGATGTATATCGGATATAGGGATTGAAAGGAAATTATAGGAAAAAATAATATGATATCGAAAATATCGAAATAGCTGAAACAGCCCTAAAAAGTATCGATTTATCATGAAAAAATATCGATTATTTTCAATATTATTAAGTTTCTTTTGGTGTACATAACAAATTTTTACATTAAATTCCATATTTAAAAATCTATTAAAAATTTAAATAAATTTATAGCAAACTTTTCCTATTTATCGATCTGATCCTATCGATATTTTTCTTCGTAATATTTTTATATCCACTTCCCGTGTCATCTCTAACTGTTGCCACAGGTTGTACTTGAAAACATTAAAATCCCTTGAAAATTAAATCGATAAATGTTTCGGTGGCCAGATTTTCTCTTATTTCTTTTACACCCCACCCCACCCCCTCCTACCACGCTATGATTTTTTTTATTTCGACTGCTTTTTGCCAGGCTTATATTGAAAATTCATTAATCCATAATTTGCTGTTCAATTTCACCAACAATAAAATATTTTTTGGCTTCGCTGCTATGCAAACGGGATTCCGTAAATACTTATTAAACGTTGATTACCACAAGTTGCTATATATATATTTCAGTAAGTCATTGGTATTTAAGTGATTTTATTTTATTTTATTTCAGGTTTTTATTGTTCAAAGAAAGGGTTGATTTTTGCAAATGAGACTTCAGGGAGTTCCCTATAAATAAAATAAATATGCAAAATAAAGCTTAAGTTTCAACAATTTGGTTAACTTAGTCTTTACATTATTAGATGTATATTTTTTAAGTGATTTAATAATATTTTTATGTTAAAAAAATATTTTTACATTTTTATAAATATCTAAGATATATTTTTTACTATTTTTCTTGTAGTTACTTCTTTTTATTAAAGCCATAATCCGACTTTCAAAAGGTCCCTCAGACAGACATACAACCTCAATCAATAAAGTTACTTAAAGTTACTGCAACTCGGACTTGTGTGTGTGTGTGTGTTTGGGTATCTGTGTGTGCTACCTGCAGTAGCTGTCGGATAACGATTTAATGATTCTCATTTACATTACCACTTGATATGGAATTCGCGCCGCAGGCGCTTCCCTTTCTGGTTTGACGCTCCGGCAAACGACACCGCCGGCTGCTTACGTAACTTCCCTCTTCAGGAAGAGGGGAAAATTCAGTTGCCACACATACCACCAACCAGGAAATCAGCATTGAAAAGCACCCCCTAGTTGCCACACAGATATCCAACTAGTTTTCCCCACAGATTTCCTTTACCGATTTCCAACCAGTTTTCAAATCAATTTTTAGCAAGCATTCAGGAAAGTATGGTTGAGTGGGTTTTTATGGTCACAGGGAACCTGAGTTCCTCTAAGAGGAGTTTCAGAAGAGTTCCTGATTTAATGATCAGTATTTAAGGTTAGGAATAATTTGAAATTAATTGAAATTAAAATATAACTAAAGTAACCTTGCTGAAAATAGCTAGTTTCCGATGAACATGTTTCTTGAATTTTAGCTTCGATGGAGTATAAATTCAGTTAAGATTATTATAACCTATATTCCCTATACTTGCCACCCAGATTTTTCCCGAGAACCTCCTCTTCAATAGGTAACCAGCATCCTAATGGTCGGAGCTCTCCAGTCGAAGCTCTCAGTCGGAGCCTTCATGCATCACCTATGCAAGGAGCCAAGTTGGCGAAAAACAAAATGCAAATTCTGCGAGACGGCATTGCGTGATTGACATTTGAACTGCTAATGAAGCCATCAGTCGTTGTCGGAGGAGGAGGAGAAGGAGGGGCCGGAGGAGACCAAGGGGAGGCTGCTGCTGTCGCAGTAGCTGTGCGCCGTCATCAAGTGGCAGTCGGTGCTGGAGGAGCTTCAGCCGAGATGTTGCATGTATCTCACATGTGTGGAAGCCCTGCAAGTCTTTTGTGGGTCTGAACCGAGCTGAGCTCCGTTCAGCCTCGCTCTCTGCGCTTAGATATGCAACTGCAACAACGGAGGTAGGTGGCACACACTCCTTGCAACAGTCCTTGGAAAATCTGGGAAATCTGTCTGCACAGTGCACTTTAACATTTTGTTTTGACAACTGCGAATTCATCAGTGCTCATCTCAGCAGCTAGCTGCCCCTCCGATGCAGATTGGGTTTTTCCGAAACAGCAGCAGCAGCATCCCCCTCAGTCCCCCCCGTCAGTCCCCCCGTCAGCTAGAAAGACAATCAAACGAATGCAAATTGAAGTAGAAGCGATTAAGCTGAAAATGGATTTGTGTACTTTATGCCATTGCCAAAAGGTTCTTGAGCTTCTTTTGCTGCTGCTTTCGGGTTTTTCTTTTCTATCCCCTTTACTTTTTTTTTTTGCTTTTCTGCTTTTCTGGGGTGAAAACAGCTTGACTCGGCAAAGTTTTTGTAGGCCGTCGTCGCCACTAAAGTTTGCCACGCCCACTTGAGTGGAAATTCTCGAGGGGCGTCGGCGGTAAGCGGTAAGCGGTGATTTCAGGAATGAGAGTTTTGTGCATTATGCAGGGCCTTATTGTGAATTTCTGCTGATGCGGCAGCAGAGAGGCAGCCAACATCGTCAACTGCGATTGCAACTCGGTTTATAAGACGGCGATAGAGAGGTGAAGGGAGATGGGAGGGGAGCTGGGAGGGAGCTGAAGCCATCTTTAGGGCGTGAGACAAGATGTGAGCACTGGCAAAAAATACCCCAAAGAATTGATCATAATACAGATCATGAGAGGGAATTTATAAGGTTAAATTTATTTTAATTTACATAAACACAAAAATAGAATAAAGGAAATAAAAATAAAGTAAAAGTAAGCAATAAATAAATTAAATAAATAATATAAAATAAAACAATGATGCTCGCTTCACTCTACAAATGTGTTGGCAAAGAGTTAGCAAGGTGCCTTTGCCTTCTAATATTTGTAACCAATTATTATTATTATTTTTAAATAAAATAACAATTAAAAAAATATAAAATAAAAGCTATTTAACTTTAAAAGTAAAAGTCTTAAAGGAGTGTGTGTTTCTTATGTCTTTAGGCCTTAAAAAAGTTTGCCAGAGTTGAGTATGAATGACAAACAACTTGTTTTATGGTTTTATCTTCATGATATATATACTTTCTACCTCTTCATTTGACATATTTTTATTTATTTATTAGTCTTAAGTATTGTATATATATTCAATTTATAGTAATGATTAAACCTCTATTTCTTTAAAGTGTATAAAGTGGTAGACGCAGACAAATTGCAAATGCCGCACAAAATGCAAACGCAAATTCTTTGGAAAATACTTTCAGATGGACGGAAAAGCGTTTTGCCACAAAAGCCAAAGATAACGAGAAAATTTCATGCGTTGATAGTTGAACAGAGTTTAATGGAAATCAAGGAGGCCAACTCAAATACGAGTATCGTCAAGAGAGTTGTGCGTAAGTCATTCGCGGTAAAATCAGAATTTACCTAGTATTTCCTAAGAATTTAGACTTAGATTTATTTTATTTTATATGGGAATTATTCCACTCTTAATACACACTAAAATTAAGAAACTTAGATAGCTTTTGTAATGGGTTTTCTTAAGAAAAACAAAGTGTTGTTAAGGACACAAAAGCAAAGTTAAGAACAGGATTAAACGATCGCAACACTCAAATTATTTACAACACTGGAAAAGTGTTTGTAAGCTAAGCATTATTACTTAAGGAATATATAAATAAATAATAATTACAATTAAAATTATGTAATATTAATGAAAATATGCAATTCAAAAGTATATAAATTGTTTAAATGATTTTCCTTCCAGCATATCTTTTGCTTGACTCTAAAAAAGCTATAAAATCACTTTGTAAGTTAATTAAATACCATTTAACTTGTTATAAAAAATTTAATCTTAAATTCTAATATTTCTTTTCCTGATTTATGACTTGCTATACTCCCCATTCGCAGTCCCTGTGCATGCCACATAATTACACAGCCACTTGATCGACGTTCATTTGTGCTTTGCTGGCCAATTTGTTACGCGTTGCAGGCAACAATGACGCGGTGGCAGGATGGATGCTCGTGATGCGAGACCCCAAAACACTCCGGACAGATGCTGTGCATTAAGCATAATTCCGCTTACGTCACTTGACTGATTAACCATCTGGAACAGATGGCAGGGCGACAGGGCGGGCCAAGCAGGGGGAGCATCATAAGCAGGGGGAGAGGGGAAATCACACGAACTATGGAAAAATCGGTAAGGAAAACGCTCGGCACTCAAATAGCAAATATTTTATGACAGGGAAAATTCAATGCACGAAACATGAAAATGCACTTAAACAGCAATCAATTGCACTTTACACGAGATGCACCTCCGAAGGACACTTGACCCCTCCTCAGCTCACTCACTCTCTGTTCGATAAACTATGCGGCAAGCAAAAAATATAAATAAGGGCTCCTTTAGCAGGAGGATGCAGCAGCAAATAATATGCACAACACATGCAAATATTTATTTCACTGCAACGATGTGCCACGCCCCACAGCTCAAAGCAATCCCGGCGATATTTTATTGTTCCTGATTCAAAAAACTGCAAAACAGGCAAGCTAATCGGTCGAAAGACCGAGGACTGTGATACTCTTTCAGAGAGAGACTTTGTAATTAGAAATTTAAGAGAATTTTAGGGTAATTAGGAATTATTAAGATGATAACAATATATATTTTTGAATTAATTTAGAGCTTTGATAATTCTTTTAAAAAATAAATAAGCTATAATTAGACTTGTTTCTTATAGCATATATTTATTCTAAGCTTATTTAAAGCTAAAATAATTCCCTTGAAAAATAAATAAACCATAAATAAGCTTGTTTCTATAATATTATGTATTTATTTTTGTTTAATTTAAAGCTGGTTAATAATTTCTTTTAAAAATGCACAAACTATAAAAAGCATATTATTGTATTTATTTTTAGTTCACTTGGAACTAGCATAATAATTCCTTAAAAATATAAATTAACTAAAACCACATCTTGTTCCTAAAATATAATTTATTTACATGATCTTACACTTCCGGTAAACAACACCCCCGCCCCTGGAAAGTGTATATAAATGTGGAAAAAGGAGACGACAACAAGGCAATGCGGAAACTTTTACTTTAAGAAGTTCAACTAGTGAAAACTTTTCTTTCCTTCTTCTCAGAAAAAAAGGAGGGATTTTTTTTAGTATTTTGCAAGAGAAAAGAGAGTATGTCAAATTTTTCATGTTTATTTTGAAATCATGCGAAAACAGCAAAATCAAATTATGCAAAAAAAAAAAAGGAGCGAGGGAAAAACTATTTACAATTGCAATAGTGAAACTTTGTGCGTCCACTCCACTGGGCAGTAATTGATGTGCAATCGCGGGTGATGTAACCCGAAACGAAATGCCATAATGGCCACCATTTAGTTATTTATTTCGGACCTCAATTAGGGTCCTGCAGGAGTGCTCTTCCCTGTTGTGTGTGTGTGTGCTGAGCCAATCCATATCCCGTCTGTGCGAGGCACATTATTGATGTGAAATCGAGCTGGTAGGCATTATGGCCTGCTCAGCCTTGCCCCCAATCTGCATCCCCATCAAGAGGGTCGAGAGTGAGGAGGAGGAGGAGTGACCCGAAAAGGATTCCGGCTGGGATGAAACGCGGCGAAAGGCACTGGGCAACGGGATTCCCTCAAACTTTGAGCGCTGTGCATCATCAGCAGTTTATAAAATTGTTGCAGAGCTGCAACACGAAGATGCCACGGGGCAGGCAGCGAGGCTGCAAGTTGCCCACGCAGCTGCTGCAAGGCCTGGCACAGTGGTGGAGATTTTTGTGGGAAATTAAGATAAATTTGAAATTATATATATAAAAAAAATATATTGTATGATATCGATTTATCGAGAAAAATATCTGCAAAACAAATATTAAATTAATTTGTTTTTTTTTATGAATTATTTGAAACAACTTTAGAACTACTTATATGGTTCTAGATATCAAAAAGAATTTCAAATTAAAGCCAAAATACAGCAGCCTTAAAATATCGCTTAATACATATATCGACCTTTGCATCAAATATCGATACACTATCGATTTATCAATATATCCTACCATCCCTATAACCTCAAAAATAATTTGGTTTGACTTCTTTACAGAATTATATTGCACTTATATAAAAATATAATAAAATAAGTCAAAACAAGTCAACTTGTATAAATATTTTATATTAATATATATAGCCTAATATATATAACTTAAATTAGGCATAACTTTTAGCTAATAAATACAACAACTAATAAAAATAAAATCACTTTTAGAATATGTTTCCAAATCCTAGTTTCAGTTTATTAAAGTCTATAAACTTGGTAAATGTTTCAATTTTGAATTCCAAATTCTTTTTACATGATGCTTGAATCAGACTCATAGTTAGATGTGCCACAGAAGACATTCTTAACTAAAAAATTCAATAAACATTTTTAATTTTCAATCTGCAAAGGCAGCTCAGCCCTCACACTTACATCAGCACCAACACGGTGTCATCGACGAGCATGTTGGCAATGGCAATCCAGTGCATCATCATCTCCGTGGCCATTCCAAAGAAAATGCAATAGATGGCCAGGGCTATGGTCAAGGCATATGGATCGTTAAATTCGGTAATCTGGCGAATGGCGAACATATGCAGGAAGGCATGAAGCAGGAACTTGATGCAGCACGTCAGTATCCAGGGAGCCATCACCAGGTAGTTGTAGCGACGTCGCCCTGCCAGTCGTTCTGGCATCATGCCCACCGTGGGCAGCATGGCCAAAGCGGTGAATACCAGGGATACCGTTAGGGTGGACCATAGATTCGGATAAGTAAATTGCACAGAAGACGACAGGGTGTGGTTCACGCGAAGCTTTATCGTGATATCGGGAGCGGTGATAATCGTCGTCAGGAGAGCGGCTCCATAGAGCAGCTCAGACACCAGATAACCCCAATTTCTCATTATTTTCTATTTACTTGCGGTATGAAAGATTACGAAAATGGAAAACTCAGCAAAATAATTGATAAGTCTTCTATGAATTGTATTCCTTATCGAAGGGTTTTTTGAAAGATTGGAGAAGTTTAGTAGAAGTTTTTAGGAAGGAAAGTAAGATTCTTAGATTGCTTGGTTTATATTTGAAAGTAAATAATTATGATTTAAAGTTCTTGTTTATTTTTGTTCTAAATATTATTAAATTTATCCGTTTACTAGGGAAGGAGTAGTTTCCTTTCTTGTTTTTATTTAATTTTTTAACCCATCAATTTTCTGTTATAAAAACCTTTATTTTCACCCTTTAAGTTAACCAATAATTTCCTTTTCACTTTATTTTTCTCTGACCTAGACCACTGTGCCTCTTAAAACAATAAAAACACACACACAACTTGGCCAAAGGGGAATCGAATCGCTGGGCTTCGAGTTCGCAAGGATGGCAGGGCTTCCTTTTGCCGGAAGGACACGCGGGAGAATGGAGATCATCGGTGGCCACATTGCGGCCAACAGATTTAACAGCACTCTGTCTTTTGGCCCCAAAATGCTGCCAATTTTAAGATATTTTTGAATAAGAAATCATATAAGAAAAGTTGATTACCAAAAAATTTGTGTTTCTATGAGAAGTTTTCCTTATTAAAGCCTCAGTAAAGTGAAAAAAAAAAAACTTACACGTGTTGACTACAACGGCTCAAGCGGCTTCCCTGAAAATACAAAATTTGCGGTTGCCACCTAGGATTTGTGTCCCTAATTCCGGCTGCCTGCACTCAATCATCCGGCGGCCTGACACAGGCTGAGCCGCTTTTAAAGTCGGGTTAGCCTTCGCAGCTGAGCCTGTGTGCCAGAGAATGTGCCTTACAAATGCTAATTCATAATCTTAATGACAATGAGACGCGGCCCCAGCAGCCTCAGTTAGCAGGTGGCTGTCGGTGTGTCTGTGGAAATGGTGGAAATGGTGGAAATGGTGCCAGCAATTCTAAAATAATTTGCATATTCCGACGACTGAATCGCGACAACTCACCCCGAGAGGTTGGCTGGCTTTGTGGGCGTGAATTGGGTTTTCGGTTTTGGTCTTGGCCTGGCTCTGAGTGTGGGTTTTGGGTTTGAGTTTGGGTTGCCTGATTGTCATAACTCTGACGACATTTATCTCAATTTCACGCACGCTAAATACTTGGCACACACTCGTGCACTGAGCAAAATTTGTAAGAAATTCTGTAACCTAAAAAAAGCTTATTCTAGGCTTTTCTCTTTTTAATTTCTTTGGAATTTAATAATTTTTTTTTTATTGAATTTTTTGGAAATCTATATAATTTCTAGCATTTCTATAATTTTTTACAGTGCCCAGAGAGACAGCACACACAAAGAGCTCTAGCTACTTGGCATAATAATAACCGGGACAATATCCTTGCCGCCATTTCGTCCTTGCCAGGCTTTGCCAGCTTGTCACGCTGTCGTCATCGCTGCCAACGTCGTTCGCCGCCTGCTTCTGTTTAAATAATAAACTAAGAAAGCTTAGCGCTCAAATGCAAAGTTAAATATGCAAAATACACACACGCACCGCTCCCTCCCCCTCTGGCCCCTTATTGCGAAATGAGCCCAGGATTCCAACGTCCTGGCATCCGGCAAGGAAACGAGGCAAAGCAGCATCATAAGCCGCTCAGCAGCTCGTTGAATGTATTTAAACATAAATTTCAATTATGCACCAAATAAAAGAGACAGAGATAGAGACAGATATATGTATAAGAAGAGAGAGAGGGAGAAATGGAGAGAGAGAGAAAGCCAGAGAGAGTCGGCTTAAGCCGCTGCCATTAAAGCCAGCAAGTTACCGACTTTGGCTTAAAAGATATTCCATCTTGTTTCATTTTTTTTCCCGCCACCTTCAGTCGTGATTTTTTCTTAAGGACTATGGAAACAATACTCAAAATTAGAGGCATAAATTGAAATTTAATTTCAAATATTAAAACCACAGACAAAGCAGAAGATGCATAATGTCTGGGGAAGTTTTTGCTATAAATTTTTCTTGCTTAGCAAATGAAATTTGTAATTATTTTTCAATTATAATTAAAATACATTAGCAATTTATTAAATTGACTTTTGAAATCTATAAGCGCTATGCATCTTATTTTTGATATATTGTCTGTAGTCCAAGGCTATGATTGTTTATACTTTCTTTAAATTTAGTTTCTAATCTCGGTAAGGTTTGTAAATTTTTCATATACCTTTCTTCAAAATCCTTTAAAGTTGTATTAATTTACTTTATAAAAATTCTACTATTTATTATTTTAAAAACACATAAGTATTTAAATTTTTCCCCCAAAAAATAACCTCCTTGTTCCCTGGTAAAATCGGTGGCAACCTAGAGGTGGCACCAGCATTTGGCAATTTGTGTTGATTTTTTCTACGTGGGCTGCTGAGCTCAACCCGAACTCAAATAAAATCCCACACGCGCGGAACACGTGTCGTATGAGCGATAAGGAAAATTGGGCAATAGGAAAAGTGGGGAAAGTGGGTACAAGAAGAGTATAAAATTCAAGTGTTTGGGGAGGGACACGCAAAGGCAATCAATTAGCATTAGAGCCACAGCCAGTGGTGGCTTAATTGAAATTACCAATTTCCAAATTTTCTTGGAAACTTGTATCCTCTAATTGCAACCGTAATCGGAATTGCCACTTGAAGAAAATTTCAAAGATCCTGCAGGAAAGGTCAAGTGGTTTCTTGGAAGCCTTGAACTATTGAATTATTATTTTATTCCAAGAAAATTATAAGTCGTGTTTAGACTTAAGCTAGAAAACCATCAATTTGGTAAGGTAGTTCATAGAAGGAATTAATTTATTAGTAAGAAATTTATTTATATAAAATATCATATATATATATTTAAATATAATACATTCTAACTTAATTTAAACCCTTGAATTTAGTGTATTTATTTCATAATTTACCTAATAAGATTTTAATGTTAATTTTGGGCATTTATTGATAGAGTTAAATATCCCAACTAAATCCTGGCAATCCGCACTTTAATCCCTTCGAGCCTAGCGCCAGCGCACTAAACAAATCCAACTAAATGTATATATATATATACATATATAGGCTCAAAATCAAATTACATGTTTAACAAACAAACCACTTGCATGCCATTGAGCACACACACGGACACACACGGACACACACATTTGCAATCGCATTTGCAAATGCAACCAACGCGTTATGTGTGAGAGTCCTCTTCGGACAATACTATGTTACCTATTTTCCCTGGGATTTTGCCTTAGCCAAGTAGATTGTACGATAAGGATGATAACTTCCCATTGAGAGAAGAGGTTTTGCCAGGTTTTCCCTGGTTTTTCCCCTCCTCTCGAAGGACCTCTCCGGATCAAGTGTTATGCGTGCTAGTGCATGGCACAACCCTTGGCTAAAATCTCGGTTCGCTTCTGGCCAAGAGGCGGAAATTCAATTGAATTTTGTTTGAACGTAATTAAATAACACTTGCCGGTTGGCCAGTCAGTCATTCAGCTGGTCAATTTTGGTCGGTCTGCCGGTGGGTGAGTCGGTCGGTCGGGCAGTCAGTCAGCCGGAAGCTGGGACACTTGCTCGTCGTCCATTGTTTAATGCTCGACCATGTGCGCATACATTAAGGCTGATTTGCCAGCACACCCGTAGCACACCGATCTGAGCCGATAATAAATGCCGGAGAGAGCTAAATGCAATCGTGCTTAGAATATACAATAAATTTGCACTTGGAGAAAGTTGAATAATAATTAATAGGAATTTAATTTTGTGGGTTTAAGTAGGGTTTTATATATTTAAAGCAAATATTAAAGTAAATATTACTAAAAATGTTAACTAATTATAGTAATATCTACACAATTTTATATATTTTTCACTTAAATATAAACCCTATTCCATTTCTTATTATTTAACTTTATTTTTAGCAAAGTTATCCTCCTAAATAATACATATCAAATTCATATATTCAACCAACTAACACTTTCAAAATGCCAAATCTGATATTCTCACATTATATATAACCCAATAAACTGATGGAACTGTCTGTTGGCACACACTAAAACACCAAATATTAGTCCATTTTAGTAGGTCACACTTGTTTGCATCCATAATATTTTTGTTGAGTGCGCTGCTGCTGGCACTCCACTCTAGGCCTGGCCATAATTATTGGGCTCTGATTAAATCTTTTCCCAGTGTGTTTGTGGATGTGTGTTCGAGTGTACACTGGCCGAGTGTGGGCGTGGCAAATATATAAACACACACACACGCATACGCATACGCATTCGAGTTGATTATGCCAAGGAAGTTTGATGTTGTCAAACAAAAGTGTAGAACAAAACACAAGTGGCCCGATGTAAGCAAAACGGCTTTAGCCCCATGACCGACCGATGACACGGTGTGTTAGCCTGGCTTCATGCAAGAAATGGCACACCGATGCCGATATTTGAGGATATCGAAACGATATCGATATAGGGTTTTTGGGATAGTGTCTGAAATAAATTAATAAAAAACCTTCAAGTTTCTACTGAGAATTAGCTGAGACAAAAAGGCTTATAAAAAAAGTAAAATTAAATAATTGCAATTAATTTTATTACTAAAAACAAAAATAAAGTTGCTTATTGAATTTAATATGTAACCATGGCGTATACGTAATATTACGTGTACGTAATATTACGGATATATATTGCGTATACGTAATATTACGCATACGTAGCGTTCCTTTTGATAAACACCGAAAAGGAATTTTTCAAACCAAGCTTAAAAAATAATGGTTATTTAATAACAAATATTTGTACATCACAAAAATATTGTAAATAATTTCATATATGTAATCGTTGCGTATGCGTAATATTACGTATACGTCCCGTTGCCTTTGAAATATATTTGAAAATCAAAGGATTTTAAACGAGTCATAAAAATTCCATTATTTTAAATAAAGAAAATCTTATAGCAGCTCCATTTATAAATTAATAGGTATGTAAAAGTGTTGTATACGTAATATTACGTATACGTAGCAATTCTTAAAAAAAAGGTTTAAGTTAAAGGTACAATTAAAATCTGAAACATATAAATTTGATATTAATGCTAAAAGTAACTAATTAAGTTTAAGTTTATATTTAAATTAATATTTAAATTTAGCTATAGTTATTGCTTTTTTAAAATACGGGGTAACATTTTTTGCTTAAGACCTTTCAAGGTTTTTTGATCATAACTTTGCTTTAACTCAGCCGATTTCAGTCTGGTTTGGTTTTTTCTTCTTAGTTTTTATGGGAAAACATTTCTGCATTCAAATATTTGATTTCAAAATTTTTTCCCATTTTTTTAAATTTTGACAATGAAACCCCTTAAATTTTATTTGTCCCAAAAATCGCATGGTTTTTTGATCATAACTTGGCTTAAACTCAACCGATTTCGGTCCGGTTTTTTTTCTCTTCTTAGTTTTTATAGGAAAACATTTCTGTATTCAAAACTAGACATCTCAATTTTTTTACAATTTTTATTAATTTTGACAAAACATTTTTCTTCTTCTTTTTATACTTACTGCAAGTTTCCTTTCTTGTTTTAAAATGAAATATTAAAAACCTTTTCCATATATCATAAAATGTACTCAAAATTGATATAACCAACACATTTTCTTGTACCCAATATTTTTTTCCATCTTTTAGAGCTTCGATATTTTTGAAATGCCTACCTATATCTACATACGTGCAGCTCTACCCCGTGACCCCTCAGGTCATTCGCCGTTTGGGCCGTTCATCATGGAAGGCGTCGCAGCTGCAAGTGACGCCGCCAAATGCCAAATGCAAACAGCGCGGAAGCAGTCAGCTGAACAAAAAAAAAAAGAAAACAGCGCAAAACATGAACGCAAAATCAAAGCAAATGCCAGAGGGCAGGAAGGGAAAAATCGGAAATTGAGGGAAACACACACACGCATGGGGTTAGTTCTGGAGAAGCGACGACGGAACAGACACCAAACAGTGAAAATGAATGAAATTGCAAATAAATAATGAGTCAATAAGCCGAAGGGGTTCTTTGTGAGCATTAAAGAGTTGGATTTTTTTAAGTGGAAAGCTGATTAGAAATTGGAAATCTCTAATTTTTAAGCTTAATAAATAGTTACAATTAAGGATATACTTGAAAATCAATACCTTTTGTTTCTAAAGGATCGTAAAGAACTGAATAAATTAGTATGTCCACTTTTTCCTCTTGTTTTTCTTTTACTTCCTCTGGCAAATTATGTTTTTTTGCAGTGAAAATAATTTAAGCATCGAAACCCACAATCAAGATAATGAAAGACGTGCAGCTTCCTCACACACACACACACACACAGAGTGTAACCCCTGGGTATGAGTGTGGATTACAAAACTTGACCAGAAGTTATGAAGTGCAATGGCCCGTATAAATAGGCAATAGTTTTTGCCACCAACATACAGTGGGTAAAAATCGACTTTTCTTGTGGTTAAAAAATTTAAAGGTTACCTAATTTCTGAGCCTAATTTGTTAGAATATTAAAAAAATATATATATATTTTTAAAAGTTAAAAAAAAGAAAATTATAAACTTTAATTTTCTTTCGCTTTCCCCACCAAATTGATTGTTTACTCCATGGTGTGCCGCCACAGGAGCCACACCAATGGTGGCGACAACGCGGCAAGGTTAAAGGGGGGAGTAAGGTGCCTGAGGTACACACACACACAGACACACCTCTGCCTCGGTCGCCATGACCGCAGTTTCCAGAATAGACCAGCATCCGAAATGCAGAAAAAAAAAAAGCGGGAGAGAATAACCAACCACCAGAAGGGAATTTGCAGTACGCCAATGTGTCTGCTCCCCCGTGTATTTATGATATTTTGTAATGGAAAACCGCAAGCGTACTCTAATTAGCAAATACATGGCACACACACCACACACACACACAGAGACACAAGCGAGCACACACGTGTGGAGCATTTGTATTTGATATTACGCATACGCAGTGTCGTCAGTTCAGGCTTTCAGCTACTTTGTCAATTTTTTTATATATATTTTTTTTTTTGGCCTGCCAAAGGAAACCAACTCATTTTAATGAGTACATAAAAGTGACAAAAAGATGTGGACAAGCAGAGGGTGGAAAAACGAAGGTCATTAGGGGTTTTAAGATGTCTTTTTAATAACGAAAGATTAGCAATTAAAAAAAAAACTCATGAAAGCTGTTAGTTTTCATTTTGAATTTAAAACTAGTAAGAACTAAGGGTAGGGTCTGGGCTTGCTTTTAAAAGCATAATTAGGGGAATTTTTTTGTAATAAATAAATCTATTTTATATATTTTAAGTATTAATTAATGTTATAAAAATCTAAAAAAAATAGGAAGAAGAAATATTTATTATATTTAAAATTGATTAAATATGAATATCTATCTATTGTTCAAACAAAGCCATAATTTATTTTAAAAATAATTCAAATAATTCTTAACAAATAATTTCATATTTATATTATTTTGATAAGATTTTCCTTTCATTATTATATTTTTTTAATTACCTTTCAAGGCATAGTACTAATAGTTAGTAATTTGTTTGCATGTTATATCAACTCGCACAACGATTTCATTTATTCCCTACATTTCTCACCGAAATTTCCAAAATTTTAATGAGATTCGGAAAACCGCCATTTTCGGTTCAACATTGACGTGATTTTGATGCTCAGTTTTCCGATGGGCAACCGCAATGGGGCGTAATTATGGTATTCCGGTTGGCCGATGGTTCGAGGCTTAAATGTTGCATTAAATTGTGAGCTCTTAAAGCCAGAGGAAGTCGGTTTAAACAATTACACATTTGTGCATTTATAATTCATTTTGTATTTGAACAAACTCCCCTCCCCTCCCCCACCCCCCTTCCAAAAACACTCAACAAATTAAGCTTTAATGAGCCGCAGAGGAAACATTTTTGTGTGCTGTGCACTTTTTAGTTGATTTATTCCCAACTCCTTCTTGGCGCCTAAGCTCGGGGGTGGCGGCAGATTGCAGCCAATTAACGCTGCTGCTGCAATTAATTTTAAATGCATCGCATCAAAACTAATTGCTCAAAACTGAATTAATTAAAAAAATACAAATACTGCCAGCGCAAGCCAAACAAACACAAGTAACCAACCAGGAGTAGGGGCAGGAGCAGCAGCGGCAGCAGGGGGAGTGGGAAATGTCAACGTGGATTAGTCGAAGCTGGAATACCCTTTACTCTAGAGATTTTCGTGGTACTATTATAGTTCTTTGATTAAGTCTATTTGGTTTAAATTCTTAAAAAAATTAGATAGAAGGCAGCTTCCTTGACTGAACTAGAATATATTTTCTATGTATATAAATTTGTTTAAAAATCTAGTTTAAATAATCAAAATGATAATGAAATAGGGTTATAAAATTTAAAAAAAAAATTTTGGATATGAATATTTAAGGCAACGTAAAGAAAATTGTTTGGATGACAGAAAATAAGAATATTTTGAATATTATTAAAAATATTATAAAAAAATGTGCAATAAGTCTACCTTTTCTTTGAAATATCGAAATTATTTTCGTGACAAATTCTAACAAATAAAAAAAATATAAAAAAATATATATATATATATATAAAAATATACCCAGTTAAAAAAGATAAACAAATAAATTTCATTGTCACTAATATTTTCCCTATAATATCGATAACCTAAAATAAAGAGCTAATTTTTTCAATATATTAAAATTCCTATAAATCAACCTTTACAAAATTTTCGATATAATATTGTGTGGGCCATATATTTTTAAATATATATCATATAACTCTCGATATACTTCCATAACTTCCATTTTTTCTACGTTAAAAATTCCCAACGGATTGCAAAAACCAAACTGGTATTTTACAAGCTGTTCATTCAGCTTTTTCTAGTTATTTCACACATAAAAAATTCCTCAAAGAAATAAATATTAAAATCAATAAACATATACTGGCTTATTTTCTTAGAATTTTATTGTTCCCTTCTTCCGCCCCCCTCCCCCGCTTATTCTTGATCGCTCAAAGGCGTGCCATAAATCTTGGACAGCCTCACATACCCCTTTGCGTGAGGATAAAGCAAGCATTGGCAAAAAGGAAGGCGAAGGACGATTTGGAATCGGAGGAGAGCTGGACGAGGGGGCGGGGCCAAGAGGAGGATTAGAGGGAAGGGTGGTGAGCACTAAGGCCGACGCTGAGGGGGCGGCGCAGCAACAAAGTGTGGTGAACGGAGGCGCCATATTGTTAACAATTCTGTGTGCATACTAAAATGGCAGCACCTCTCCACCTCCGCCGCCTTTCAGCTGGTTTCCCTTGATGCCGTTGTGTTTAATTCCTTTTTGCTGCTGCTGCTAGTGCTGCTGCTGCTGCTGCCATTTCTTCTGCTTTTCCTTCGCCTTTCCCCCGCCAACGCTTGCCACGATTTTCCTATGCTTTTCCGCTGCTGCCGCTGCCGCTGCTGCTGCTGCCTTTGCGCGCGGCATGCAAATGAAATGTCATAAAAATTGCAACTCGGCAGCGACGCCGACAGCCGGCAGCGGCGTCAATGTTGCAGCTGCCACAGTTGCAGCACTGAGAGAAAATGTATGTTAGGTGTGATTTTAAAATACAGAAAAAATCGAATAACAGTTGTTTATTTATTAAAAATATATATTAAATATTAAGTGCA
Organism: Drosophila seguyi; assembly: GCA_008042675.1. NCBI lineage: Eukaryota > Metazoa > Arthropoda > Insecta > Diptera > Drosophilidae > Drosophila > Drosophila seguyi. Next base: position 116,976 of record VNJU01001834.1, read on the forward strand.
ATTTAAGGTTTTTAAATGATTTCTCATAATTTTGCTTTTAAGATTTCGGTATTTCTTAATTTTTATTTATTTTTTTACTCGTTTTATATTTTTATTTATATTCGAAACATTTAATTTTAATTAAGCAGGTTTGAATATTGACTGTAAAAAATTATTACACTCAAAATAAAATCAATAACATGATCAATTTTTTAGTTAAATAATAAAATATTAATTATTGAAAATGTTTCATGTAAAAATGTACCAATTTACTTAATTTTGATTGTTCAAAAGTTAACTAATTCCCTTATTTATTAATAACTTTAAATGTGTTAGAAAATTACTTGCCGTGTAATGCCATTGGTGTTGCTGCTGCTGCTGTCAACCGCAGCAACGGAGCAGCGACGCAGCGCGCATATTTTTTCAGCAATTTTTTTCTATTTCTTTTTTTTTTTAATTTTAGAAAAATGTAGACAACATTTTCTTTCCTTCGGTTCTTCTGCTTTGCCTGCTGCCTGCTGCCGCCTGCTGCCGCTGCTCCTTCCTTCTGTGGCAATGTTGCATAAATGAGAACGGGAATAGAAAAATGCACAGAGGCCGCACCGCACCGCACACACACATGTCCTGAGAGAGAGACTCTGGGCAAAGGAGCAGGGAGGTGGAGAAGGCAGAAGGCCAACGACAGTTTAGAAAATGTGTAAAAGTATTAAATTTCAGGCGTCCAGGCCGCAACAGCGGAACTGAATGGCATACAAGGTTCCGCCAGGAGTTGAGGCGGTGGGCCCCGGGCTTGTGGCTTGGGAGTTCCCAAGGATCAACGGACACCGAGCTGCGGTTTTTTTTTTGGGTAGAAGCAGAAGGACAACAGGATATTGGTACTTGAGGCCTTACCAAAAAAACCTAAAAACTATGCTGCCAGGAAATTAATTACTTCTAAACATTGTAATTACTTCTTAAGAACTCTTGGAAAGTGAGCTGATCAATTCTTAAATTAATTTGATGCCTTTAACTAGTATTTTCAACCTTTGCAGGACTAGTAAAGATTTCAATTCTAAGCATTAGATTTCCTTATCGACAATTATTCTAGTTTTCTACCTCTTTTCGTATCCTTTGCTGTTTATCTGCAATATGCAACCTTCCTCTTCCCCCCTGCCTTTACCTTTGCCATTTCCATTGTACTCTATTTTCCCTTATTTTTTTTTTTGCTCCATCTTTTCTAAGCTCCTTGTGGACATATTTCCCCATTTTACTCCTCCAAAAATTCTCCATTATCCCACTAGATTGAATGCGTCCTGCGTCCTTTTACGGGTTGCCATTGGACGAGTGCTGCCATTTTAAACGAGCGCCTTAACTCTTTCGGCTGCCTTTACCAAAAAATCGTGTCACACTTGCAGCAGTTAAAGGCGAAGAAGATGTATAACCAACTTTTCCCCTTCCCGCTTTCCACCATCATCTGGCACCACTTCCTCCGAACACACACACATGTACACTTGCACATGCACTCAATGCACTTGATGATGATGTTGCCTCAACTTCTCCTAGGAGGGAGCCTGCCCTGCCATGCGGCTTGGACTGCCCGGACTGCTGATGACCACAGGCACCGCACACTTGACAGGCACCCCTCCAGAGCCGGGACTAGGGACCCCTTGAAGAGCAGCGGGTGCTGCTCCCCCACTCTAACAATGTGCCAAATGTGCGTGCAAAGTTTTTCCACATCGTGGCAACTTTCATCGGGCTTAAGCCCGGCTCTCGGAAAATCGGTCTCATATGGTGGTCCTGTCCAAGGAAAATGCCTCGAATGGGGTATCAGTTAGAGGTACCCCTGGGCAGAGGCGTGGCAGGATCTTATTTGTGTGTGGCAGAAGGATCTTAATTGGTTTGCAAGCAAGATTTTAGGGATATATTTGCCAGGCAAGCGGGATTTATCCTTGGTCCTTTATCAAATCACTAAAATTCATACTTTTTTTTAAATTTAAAATAAATTATGTATTTTTTGTATTATACTAAATTTTATTTCTTAAATTTAGTCGAAAAATTTTTAAAAATTCCCCTAAAATAACCCCATTTTCCATATAATTTCAAGCTCTCCCCTCAAGCGCCGCCACTGTTCCCTTCCCAATTCTTCCCCCCCCCCCCCCCCCCCCCCCCCCCCTCAAATTCGGGGGGAAATTCCTCGAAAATACTGCAGGAGGGAACTGATCAAAATTATTTGAAGCTTTTGCAATTTTTGTAATTAAGCGAACAAAGCCAAACATTGGCTCAGGCATTTTGCTCATTGTCCGAGCGATGGGTCGAGGTCGGGTGATTGGTGGTCAGTGCGAGGGGGGGAGGGGCGGTTGCTCTTTGGGGTGGTTACTCTCGAGTGTGTGTGTGTGTGTGGAATCTGCTGCTGCAAGTGGCAGCTGAAAGTGCCAGTTTTATTGTTGTTACTGTTACTGTTACTGCTGCAGTCGCCTTTACCGTGCCTTTACTTTGGCTGTAAAGTTGCCGGACAACTGAAAAACTGCAGCATGCAAATCGAAAAATAATTACAATTGCGCAAAGTTTTAAAACGAACAGACAACTGAGGTTGAGGCGGAGGCGAAGGCTGAGACCCAATAGGAAACGAGGGGCAGGCAGCAGCGGACCGGATGAGTTATCCTTAGGGCCATGGAGGGTAGCGGCGAGTAGGGCCCCTGATTTCTTTCCGTTTCCTGTGAGTGGGGAGAGCTGCTGCTGCAACCCAGAGGTTGGGGCGCCAGTCGTCCAATGTCAGTGAGAATTGTAGATAAACCACATATGTGAGGGGAAAGTGGGGGAGTGCCTAATACGCAGGGTGTTCAGGCACTGAAGAAAATTATTATGTAGCGAAAATATATACTGTTTTCCTGTTTAATAATTATTTTTAGGTTTGATATTTATTTATATATAAAAAGTTATTAAATTATATGTAAGGAGTGTTAAAAATAAACGAGTTCTAGCAAGGAGACAACGAAAGCTGCAAAGAAAGCGAGAAATAGCGAGTGAAAAAAGGGAGCGAGTAACTGCAGAGTCACTACAACGAGTAATCTTGTATTTTCTTTATATCTTTGCCAGTTTAACTGTAGAAAATATATTCTTTTTTGCCTTTCAGCTTATTTTTTCTATCCTAATTATTTTATAATTATTTTTTATAATTTAGTTAACAAAAAAAAAAGCAGCGAGTGAAATACAATAACTAGAACGAGTAGCTGAGCTTAAGTTGAGATAATACATTTTTTTTTATCTTTTTAGATTCACAATTATTAAAAATAAAATTAATAAATATTTTCATTTAATTACTAAATAATTTCCCTGTTCTTTTTCCAGTGCTTCCATTGCGTGTGTAGATTGGTTGTGCATGTGTTCTTGTGACAGGACATTTGGACAGTCCTGCCAGAAGAATGGGAATAGAAATACAAAAAAGGAATTCTCGGGCTGGACAAGGAGACAGGGGCTGCTCCCCCAAAATGCATTAGACCCACACACACACACACACACTCTCTCTCTCTTTTAGGGAAATGCCAAATGATTAGGCGTTTGCCTTCTCCTCCTTCGCCTCCCCCTCGTCCTTCTTCCCTGGCTGACTGGTTGGAAAACTTTGAAAACTCATTCAGTGTCATGTAGATTTTTCGTATTTTTGCGTTTGCTCCGACAAAAAATAATTGTTAGCTAACTTTTTGCCAAGCTCATAAAACTGTGCCCACTCCCCTCTACCCCCTACCCTCTACCCATTTCCCATTTTCCATTTCCCTTGCCCGCAGGCAGTTATGCTGCTGGGTTGGTGGCATTTTAAAACTATTGTTCATTTCAAGCATCAAGAAACTTGCCAAATTGTTGTTGAAGCGCTGTCGAAACTTTTTAATTTTGACGCCTTGGTAGGTAGTTGCTGTTCCATGTTCGAAACCTTGCTTTCCATTCAAAAAAAAAATACAAAAAAACAAGAAAATCAGAAAAGAAAAAAATGTTTGGAACATCAAAAAAATCAATAAACAAATAAAAAAGCAAGTGCCCAAACTCAGACTTTAAAAAGGTGAGAAATTATGGTTTAATTAAAACCCCAGCGACTTACTGTGACATCAACCAGGCACAAAATAAATAAACAAATAATAACATAAGCGTAAATAATAATAATTAAGTAAAATATAGTATCAATCATTGATAACAAGCTTAATCAAATCATTTAAATAAGCCAAATCCCCCCTGAAGTTGGCTTCCGAAACACAACGCACAAATTCTTGCCACCGATACCATCGGTCATCATCCGGGCACTAATCTCATTTGGATTTCCATTTCGTGCTTAAAGGACATTGCTCATACGCCCATTAGTGCGGGGGGGAAGAGAGTGAGAGAGAGAAGCAGCATCGCCTTTGATTCAATTAACTTTGTTTATCGCGCATAATGCATGGATTATCAATATCAATTGACATCAATTTCGGTCGCTGTGGAAACCAATCGCATTACCAACGGCAACGGCCACCAGGCGGGGCAAAAATGTTTGGACAGCGTTTTGTTCTGTGGCATTAAAAAGTTCTCCTTTTTGCTGTCCTGGCCTTGCCTTGCCTGAAATGGCCCGGCCTCAATGGCAATGGCGATGGCGGTGGCGATGGCGGTGGCGGTGGCGGCATTCCAACTAAATCCTCCCCAAACTAATTGAATTGAACGAAAATTGAATTGAACGCCGACGCCGACATGGCTGTTTTTCATACGTGTGTGCAGTGAGAAAAAAAGGGGAACGAAAACGATAGGCTGTCAAAAAGTAGGCAATGATTTCAAGACTTAAATTTATGATTTCTTCTTTTACTATGAAATCTTTTAGATTTATTTTAAATATTTTATATGGGATGCTACAGTAATCACTAAAGATTTTAAAACTCCTCAAAAGTTGCTTAAAAGTATGCTACAAAATACGCGCGTATATTTTGGTATCAGAATATTTGTATTGCATACTATTCGACACCTCTTAAAAGGGTTTTAAAATTCTTTTTTTTTACATTATTATACTTATGCGGTAAAAAACTTTTGTTAGAAATTTTTACAACTTAGAAGCATAAGAAATTCACAAAGAATTAAACAATCCTTAAATATTGTATAGCATACTTTTAAACTAATTTTCAAATGTTTTAAACTCCCCAGTAGAAATATATTTTAGCATAACAAATACTTTAAAATATAATCTCATGATAAACTCCAATGACAATTTCTCTTCCTGCATCCTTTTTAATTTGTGCGGCCATTTGTTTGTGTGCGTTCACTTAAAGCTGACCCTGTGACCCATTAAATTCCCAGCAGCCACTCTTCGGCTGAAAGCGAAAACACAAACCAAAGTCATTTTAATTTTAAGACGAGGATGAAGTTGATTGGGGATGACAGAGCAGCGTAAGCCTGTAGGAGAGGATGGCATTGCTTTTTATATATACATACATATATGTTGCTTTAATTGCCAACAAACACGCACACACCACACACACATACACAGCTCGCACAGATAATTAAAAAGTTTTTTTTGCCGCTGTAAAGTGGGAAAAATCGCATATTCCCATCTTCAATATCAAGAGCGTTCTGCTTTCCGCATTCCCGCATCTCCTCCCCGCTCATCCCCATACCCTTTTGCACACACATCTTGGAAATAAACCAGCAAAGGACGAGAGTTCGTGGGAGGAGCTACAACTTGCCACAATTTATGCATTATTATATGTCTGTTGTGGTTTTTCATTCCATTCTTTTGCACTCTCGGATTGTCTACATTCAGCGACATATACATCTTGGAGGGTATTTCGGAACGGAAGGTAAAATGTTGACAATTAATCGATTGCATAAGGGTAACAATTTCTATGTACTTTAAATTTACTATTTATGAAATTTTTTAAAAATACTAGAACCCATCCCTAGAGTTTTTAACTCTCTTAAAAGTGTGCCTAAAATTTATTTGTAATTTTTTTTCATTAATTTTTTTTAAATCTCTGATAATTTTGGAAAAATGTTTTCGATATTTTAAAACTTCAGAGGTTTTTTTAACCACTTTATTAATTTTGTTATATTTATTAAAAAATATGGCTAGGATTTTTAAAATCCTTTAAAAGACCTCAAAAAGTATGCTATAAAAATGTTAGTCACCACATTTAGTGTAATTAGTGGATATGTGTGTGTTTTATCTGATTTATAACAGTTTCTATAAGAGGTAGGGTATTCCTGCGTCGATCAATTAACTGCCGAAGCAGTTCAAATGGTTGCTCTTACATTTATGTTGTGCTTTTTATTACCGACGTCAAAGACAGCGTCTTGAGATGAGCGAGAAAGCGAGAGAGAGCCAGAGAGCGAGGGAGAAGCGAGCAGCCAAATGTCATTTCGCCTTGGCTCGCATAATGAGAGCAGTGCGCGCTCCCTCGCACGCGTGCTCCGCTTTCGACACATCAGCGACGACGCGACGGCGCAGCCAGCGCTAGCAGAATGTAATTTGTTTTATGGTTTTGTAACAGTTAGTTTCCATGTACACATATGTATATCTATCAGACACACACAGAAAAGGGGAATAACTTGTGTGTATGCATATATTGAAAATGCAATTACAACAATTATATTTCATTGATAATTTTTTTGTAATTTTAATTAATTTTAAATTTATTTTATTTATTTATGTAATAAACAATGCTTACCTTTAATGAATACTTTTAAAAATACATAAACATAAACAATATGTAAATAAATATGAAATAAAACAAGCAAGAAAGTTTTCAGCTTCGAGAAACCGAAGTTTTTATACAAATTGATTATAAAAATCGTCATAACTCAGCCAAAAATGCATTAATTTTACTTCGGAAAGGTTTTCTTTGACAATTTTTATTAGCTAAACAAGTCTGTATAGTCAGCTTAAAGTTTACAAAATTAAAAATTTTTTATGAATTTTTGACTATTTTAACGATGTAACCCCTTGAAAAATTTTGAAATTTTTGAAAAAAAATGTGTGACTTGTTTTTTAGTTAGTTTGACTCGGCATTTCATGCTGATCAAGAATATATATGCTTTATAGGGTCGGAAATTACTCCTTCACTGCGTTTTAAGCTTCGGACTGAAAATATAATGTCCTGCAGGGTATAAAAAGCCACTTACGGGAATTTAAAGAAATTTACATTTTCAAAACTAAAAAAAAAAAATTACTTTAAAATAAAGAAAAAAAAAAGATAACTTTTTAACTATTCAGCTTGCCGAAGATAGCTTCCTATATTATTTAAAGTTAATATATTAAATTCCTTACCTTTGAAAAGTATGATCTGTTTCTCAGGAGGGTTTATATTATAAATTATAGTCACACATATTATCCTGTATTTAAATGCGGCTGCAGCGCCGCCGCGTCCAAAGGAGCCCCAGCAACAGCTGTCTCGCTCTCTCTTATTGGCCAAAGAGATCAGCGAGCGCACGGCGCGCAGGCAAAAATTAAAACTCACAAAATACGCCTTTATCTTTTCTGCCCCGATGAACCATTGTAACCCGCACTTGGTCCACACTTTCGTACACGCTTTTCACTACTTTTTTGCTTATTTAATGTATTAATTACTACTAAAACACGTTTTTTATTTTGACAATTAAAATTTCGCACTTGCAGAGCGCAAGAACTATCGATATTCAAGAGAGAGTGCGTGGGTGCAAAGAGAGAGCAACGACCTGCACTCTCACTGGTGTCCCACTCAAAGGCTCGTTGATGCAGCATCCTTGCTCTCGATTGCATTCTAGCAAATATCGATAGCTCTCCCGCCAGTTTTTCTTTGCGAAAGCGTAATTTCCATTTAAAATTTAAAAAATGTTTATTTAGTGTTAATTTCTAAGTTAAATAAGCCAAGTGATCGTTAGAGGTGTAGATAAAGGTGTGGAGAAATCGCAGGCTATAATAGTTTACTTCAAATATCACCAATTTTATTGATTGGAATTACAAAATTAATTTTTGTATTTAATAAAAATACAAGACAACACAAATTTGTTGTAGTGTACAAGCACACACACACTCACAAGCCCATTCTCGAGTGCATTCTGTGCTGTATAAATTTATGCAGCACTCGTCATGCCTTATTATTGCTAAAGATTCCAGCTGCAGCATTCCTCGAATAAGCTTTTTAATTAAAATTAAAATCAAAATCTGTCTGCATCTGCTCTTAGCCAATTTGCATGGCATCTTGAGGCAGTTGGCACCTTTTGCAATGCTCCTGTTGGGCGGCATTATGGCTCGTATCAGAGATGCAAGGCAACAATCTTGGCTTGTTGCTGCAGCTCAGCAGCTTGTAATAGTGTTTTGAAAGGAATAGAATGCACTCAGCTGAATTAATTAGGGCTAATTGACATTATAGCACTAATCAAATCCATTGAGGGTGCTGTTCATCAAGCCGAAATATCTGTATTCATTTTGTTTGGATGCAGTGTGAAATGTGAATTCAATTAATATATTAGACAGCTTGCATTGGGGGGCAGCTTGGCCATTGGCAACACCTTTTTGGGTGGATGCTTTAGCGATAAGGATAAGAGTCGTTTGGCCATGTATCCTGCCTGCATCCTGCATGGATCCTGCCTGGATCCTGGCTGCTCCTGCCTGCTCTTCATCCACTTTCCAGAGAGAGAGACTTTTCGGCTGAGGCTTTTTATTGCCTTCATATTTTGCATGTCGTGATCCTAGACGCTGTCATAAATTGCGCAAGCCTTGCACAAATGAACTGCACACAGATGCCCTCGGCGGCAAGGAAGAGCCGAAAAGAGGATGCAGGACGAAGGCCAAGAGAAGATATACACACACACGCACGCACTCACCGATGCGCAAACATAATTTGAATACCTCACAAAAATGCACATTTATCGCATAATTCTCTCGTACATCAGCCTGGCAAGGACATACGCAGGACCTGTGCCACCCTGCCTGTTCTGCCCTATTTTAAGTAGGGTCCTGCCTTTTTATGGGGCCAGTGGCAGGCAGGACCTCAACGGATTTTAACTACCAGACTCCAAAATTATTAATAACTGATTCAGAAAGAAATTATCACAAATAGAAGCTTGAAAGTCCTTTAAAGGATAGTTCTAAAATAACCGAATCCATATTGAAAATGAGTACTTGGTTTGCCACCGCTCCGAAGAGGTGTCCAGGAATATTAAGTACCTACTCCTTGGTATCCAGCTGGCAGGATGTCAGGCCCAGGACCTGCTCCTCCTTCTCTCTGCTTCGCTGACTAAACGAATGTCCGGCTACCCGCTCGCCACAATGGAGAGAGAACTCATGACAAAATCATTACAACCATTTTGTTGTAGTTATCGTCCTGTCCATGTATATGTACAAAATGTATGTATATGTACACGCTTGCATACATACATAAATATATATCCTTGCACCGCCACCTCCGCCCATCGCCGTAATGTTGGTCTACGAAATGGCAAAAGCTGTAAAAAATTTGCATTTTTATAACAACTTAAGTCACCAGACGACTCTACTTTTCCAAGCACTTGAACTGGTTTGCGTCCCATACAAAAAGTTTTTGCATGCGTGCCGCCCCAACGTAAGGATATATACATACATATATAAATATATATATATATTTTTACATATGTACATATCAGCATATCTAAGCTATAAACACGGTACAAAATTGTATCTGAAAGGAGCTCTTAATAGCTCATAGTTTATATGAAGACATTTGATTTATTAACAAAAATTGTAAATGTTTCTACCAGAGTTTATGTTATGTTTTGTTTTCTAGTTTATATATTATTTAAACGAATTTAGTTTAAGTTATTGTAGGTAAATATTAGAAAAATATTATATATATATATTATATTATTTTTACAATCATTCGTTTCTTTATATATTTGCAGTTATATACTTCTACATCGCTAAATTTTTTAATTCGTTAAAACTCTTGCTTAATTTAAGGTTTTTTGTATCATTTTAATCTTTTTTTAATCGTTTTTTAATCGGTTTCTAAACGAAACCGGAAGTGCTTGTAGAGGAAATATGTGTGTATGTTGGAAATAAGTATTTATCGATTTCTAATTATCGATTACTAATTATCGCTTGCCATCGCTAAAGAGATTGAACACTGTGCTTATTTATAAGTGGTTATTTTTTGTTAATAAATTCGTTAATCAATTTGTTTTTCTGAATTTATTTATTATTTTCTTTAAAATTGTATTTATTATTCCATTTTATTTATCTTTTTCGAACATTTATTAAATAATATTTATTTAGATTGATTAATCATCTCTTAACTCAATATTTTTCTTAGTGCATACTTGTCGTTGTATGCGTGCATTTATAATAGCAGTTATACTTATGAACTAGAAAAGAGAAAACGTTGAACTAAAATATAAAAAAAGGAGAAAAGAACCGAAAAAGGCAGCAGAAATTGTGTCCATTCTGAAATCCGCCGCAGGCGCGGTGCACACAGGGCAAAGTGGTTAAAAGGAAAAGCGACAGGGGGGCAGGGGGTAAGGGGAAAGTGGCTGGAAAAGCGGGCGGATAAGCGGAACGACATGTGCCAGGCAGTGTATAAAGTGAAGACATTTCTGCATACCTTTAGATGTATATATGTGAAAGGCACCGAAAACAAAACAAATTTCAGAATTAATTGAAAAAGTATTGAACATTTAACAATAGCAGATTTTTGTTTATTAATTTGGTTGCTTTAATTAAGTAAGATTAATTAAAACGAAGCAGATTAACATATTTATAAATCAGGAAAATGATGATTTACGACAAGGAGTTAGGGGATTATAAGCAATAATTAAAGGAAAATTAATTTAAATATAAATTAAATGAAATATCATTAAATTGAGCATTGTATTTCTAATTTTTGTATTTGTTTAATTTTTAGTGAAGCTTAATAAAGCTTAGAATTCCAATTATTAAGTCCTGGAGTTTAGGATAACCAAGTTTTGAAGTTTTCCAACTTTACATTACTTTAATGGTAGAAAAATATTTAAATGATGAATTAAATTTATTCTTTCTATTAAACTCAGTATTATTTATTTAAAATTCAGTTAAGCAGTGATGAATTTTCCCCAAAATAAATATATTCCCATATCCCCCAGAGTGCCTTAAAGAAAACTCCAGGAGGGAAAACCTTCTTGAAATATGCAACAGCCGTACTCCGGACAGGATGGAAATAACTTGATGCGGACTCATGTAGACACTGCTAATGCGCATTGTATGCGATAAGTTTGCCTTCCTTCCTCCCCTCCATCTTTTAACCAGCTGCCTTGGCAGGACTGCAAGGATGACTTCCTCTGACAGCTTCATCGTCCTCACAAACTGTGAAGCAAAAGGATACGAAATTTTTGTTTTCAAAATAAATCTATTTTCAAAACTGGAATATTTTTGTGTTTAGAAAATTATTCAGACTTCTAGAAAGAGGTAAATATTACATTTTAATATTTATTTAATGGTAAATTCCCGCTTCCAGCTCCACTGTGCCCGTCATCGCTGAAGTTTGCTTCCGCCAGTCGCCTCGCTCCACATGCTGACCCCTGGCCCTTGGTCCCCATCTCCTCTCGCCAGCTTCCGTCTCCTGGCCCCGTCTCCTTCAGCCAGTTTGTCGCACGACCAACACAAATTACCATCGTTGAGCTGAAGCACCACTAACAAGCAGACGGATCTGGGAGGCACATGCAGATGGGTTTGGGGGATGGGAATGGAGATGGGTATGGAAAAGGGGTTGGGTTATGGCGAGACAATGTCCGCTTTGAGTTAGAGAGTGATGATGAAAAACTGGCTCACTTGATGCCTGCTCCCTGCACCGCTGGAGGAGCTGAATCGCTGATGCTCCCAGTCCAGCTTGGGCTCTAGCTCTTGCTCTGGCTCCTGATCCCGCTTCTACTCCCACTTCCGCTCCCGCTCCTTCTCTAGCTCTTGCTCCCGCTCCACTGCTCCGTTTAAATAATTCACCGAGACGAAACGCTGGACTCCGGCATGCATATCGAGTTTGTCCAGCCGGACGCGCTCGCATACATATGTAATTCAAGGAGTTATCACTGACACGAGGTCAGAGGAGCCTGAAGCCGGGGGACACTGGCAAAACGATGTATTCAGATAATCCGAAGGGCTTTCACAGTCTCCAAAGTCTGTCCCCTAAACTTGGACATTTCTTTTATACATTTTTTGTAAGCAAAAAACATAAGACTCCCACAATTAATAGTTACTTCCTAAAAGTCCATTTAGTCCTTCTAAAAACAACCAATTAAAATCTACATCTTGATCTTGACCTAGGACCTGTGTATCTCTTTATTTTTGAGCAGTGTATGTGTATCTGAGGAATGCAGTTTAGTATGCATGCTGCAATTTCTATATGGCCATGACGCTGCAATTGCTTGCTTGTGCTCCTTGTGTGCATATATTTTCGCCATGCTTCGTCCTTTCTCCTCCTTCTGCGCATATTTCTACGGTAATTTTTTATGGCTGCGAGCTGCGAGCTGGGAAGCTGGGGAGCTGGGGATCTAGGATGCTGTATGCTCGGCGCTGGGAGCAACATGTTGGTCATTTGCTGCATACGTAATTCTGGCAGCAAATCACTTGATGGGCGCTGAAATGATGCCAATTTAGTTGTGGGTGCATGTCATGTCAGGCCACTGGCATTAGCGGACGGAGCAACCACTTTAAGCCGCAAATAACTCCTTTGACCTCTCGGTTAAATGTTCACAGTTGAACTTTGGACTTTGGGAATTTTCAAAAACAACTTCCTGTAGGAAGTGCAGGTTTAGAGAGATAAAATCTTAAATATTGAAATGATTATTCATATTTTTATTTGAACAATTTTTTATACAAATATAAAGTACGGGGAATTTCGATTAGAAAGTCTAAGATTGGAAAAACATAATTTAATGAATGACCAAAGCTGATAAAAAAAAGGGGTTGAGCTAGGCCCCGTTTAAAAAGTTCAATTTTTAATTGATAATAATATTTTTTAATTCGGTAACATACTTGAATAACCCTTAAATAGGTCATATTTTCTTTGAAGTATATATTTTTTTATTATTAAAATAAATTGTATACTGTATTTGATGAAACTTTAAAATATTAGATATTTAACAATACCATTTAACGTTTTCAGATTTCTGATGCCTTTTTTAATAGCTTAACAAGTTAGAATAAAATTTAAAATAATTACCAAAAAATTAAAAACTTTAAAACTTGAATCCATTAAATTTGTTTGACAGTTTTAATGACTCTTTCGCTGTGTTGCAAATCAAAATACCCTGCAAGGGTATAATAACCCCAATATAATCATTTATTTATTTATTTATATTTTTTTGTGTTAAACATTTAAATACATACTTATATTAAATTAATGTAATTATGTAATTTATTTAATTAACAAATCAATACATGTGAAATGTACATACGTACATATGTACGTAGTTACCCAGGCAAATGTTTTAATGAAATCTCTAAATACGTTATTATTCTGATATAATTTGAATTTGTTTTTCAACAAAAAAATAGCCAAAGATCTAGCTAGTTTTCGGCAATAGGTTTATAGCTTCGATCTGTGGTGAGTTTCCGTTTTCGATACACATCTGTCGTCAATTTACCTCACCAAAAAGCATAGATAGCTTATATAGTTGTCGGATATTTACAAAAATATCGTATCGACTCGACTACGGAATACGACCCATTTTATTTACCGCTTGGACTTTCCATAAGAAATTCTACACCATTGCTGATATCGAATAGTACCAAATAAAAATATCGCAATTTCGATATTTAAGCAAAGAAAAAATCGTGCTATCATCTTTAGGAAAATATATCGATAATTGATATAGTTATAGTTTTGTGTTTATATTTTGGAAAGCAAAATGGAAAATGCTGTGAGTGTGACAGATTGTGCAAAACAAATGTGTATATATAAACATATGGTTCATTGTTAATGTGCAGGCGTCCACATCAAGCAGCGGGACGGATGGCAGGAGCACGGAGGAGCAGCGACGCATTTGGGTCGGAAATCTGGACTCTCGCATCACCGAGTAAGTTGAATGCCGCGGCTGCACCAGCGATCGGTGCTAATTATTCCCTTTGCCATTGCCTCCTATCGGTTCCAACTCCTCAAACTGATGCAAAAATGCGGTGCCATCGAGAAGTTCGACATGCTGTTCCACAAGGGCGGCCCCATGGTTGGCCAGTCGCGTGGCTATGCCTTTGTTACCTTCGCCCAGGTGAGCTCTTCCAGTCTCTGCTGTGCTTGCAATGCCCGCTAACTCTCGCTAATCTCTTCCAGAACGAGGGCGCTACTAATGCCCTGCTGAAGTTGGACGGCACCAGCGTGGGCAATCGCTCCATAGCTGTTCGCCTGGCCAAAAACATCAAATATGTGAGCGTCTCTAAAACAAACTTATTTCTTACCAAATTAATTCCCCATTTATTATCCCACAGGATGACCTGCAGAAGCCCAAGCCGCGCATTGAGATACCTGCCCTGGGCACCGGCAAGCGCGAGGAGAAGATCAGCAAATCTGAAGCCATACGAGCCATTGAGGCCAAACTTAAGGTACTGGATCGCCAGACGGATGACAATCTGGAGCTGAATACCATGGGCCGCGGTGAGGCGAATGTGCCCTTCATCCAGCGCTATCAGTTCAACAAGGATCGCGACGGAACGCAGCGCTATGGCAAGTCTTCCTCTGCCCCATATCATCGACAGCAGCGACCCAAGCGGCGCTAGAACCTCCGCCCCCGCCTCCACACCCATATAGTCTGTAAAAAAATGAAAATCTTCAGTAATTTTAGGACGCTACCTCAGCAGACGAGCCTCCTTGCAGGTGTAATTTAAAATTTATTTATTAAAAAAAAGAAAGACGCAAAAAGTTAAACCTATGTCTACTTTGGGGCAAACTTGATCTTGCCGCGCATGTGGTCGGGCAGTGGAACCGTGCCTGGGCAGGGCACCTGGCCGGGGATCTCGCAGATGCAGTGCCGGCCGCAGCCGTAGCCAAAGTTGGCCGGATTGTCCTTACTCTCCTTGAGACGCGTCTCTGCATCCAGTTGCTCCCTGGAAAAGTAGCAATAAAAGCAAATAAGAACCAGATTTCTACATAAACTCTATGGATTAGGTTCGTACCGCGTCTTGCCCACCACCTTGATGAGGTGCTCGATAATGTCATCCCTGCTACGGCTGTCCACATCGATCAGCATGTCCCGGCCGTCCTCGAAGTAGCAGCGCACGAACGGCGACGGCGTCATGTTCTTCAGTGTGAGCACCTGCACCTCCGGGTTCTTGAACTGCACCTGCGGTATGTTCCAGAAGACAAAATCCCTGCCACAAGAGCCATTAAAATTAATAGTTAAGGACAAAAGTTATCCAAACTCACCGTGCTCCCGCATGATGGTCGCCGTAGGTGTTGTAGTTCACACTAAAGATGCGCACCTTGTCCTTAAGCACCAGCTTGCCCGCATTCAGGTACTTCAGGGTGCGCCGGATGGGCTCGCGTCCCTTCATAAACGGCATGGTTGTGTTTTAATTGATATTTTAACAGATATTTAGGGACAACAGCTGAAAGCGGCGCGGCTGCTTGTGTAACGGGGCCAGCTGATGGGTTAGTGTGACCCTCTCAGGCGAGGCAAGAGGTGGGAAAACAAGCAGTGCGGACAGCTAATAGCCAAAAATAGCTAGATTTAATTTAGAGGTTTATGTTTCTTCTTTAAGTAATTAAGTATTGTTTATATTAATGCTTAATTTAAGCTCTTATTATTTTCCTTTTAGAACTGCCAGATCTCTGATTGCGAAGGTAGATTGTAAGATAGGTGCAGCTGCTGATAGTTCCACCATGCCCAGCCGGTTGTCTTATTTTTCCTAGCACACTCCGGTCACACTGCTTCACTCAAACAACATTTGCAAATAATTAAGTTCAATTTTTGGCAGCATTTCAAAGTTTTTAAGAATAATGACAGAAATAACACTTGCTCTGATCAAACCTCACGTGCTGCGGAACACGTATGCCATGCAGCAGATCCTGGCACTGATTGGCCAACACTTTAACGTGCTCGGCCAGAAGGAGGTTCACATTACGAAAGAGCTGTCCGAGCGTTTCTATGCGGAGCATCAGAATAAATTCTTCTACCATCGCCTGACCAGCTTTATGAATAGGTAATAAACATATAATTTACTGTCCCAAGATATAGAATTATATATATATATCCTTTCAGTGGTCCCTGCTATGCGTTAATCCTTCAGTCGGAGGCCAGTATCCAGAAGTGGCGTAGTTTGCTGGGCCCAACCAAGGTATTCCGTGCGGTTTACAGCGATCCCAACTGCATCCGGGCATTGTACGGCCTGTCCGATACACGTAATGCCTGCCACGGTTCCGACAGCGAAGCCTCAGCCCGCCGTGAGATCAGCATACTGTTTCCAGAGTTCAAAGATGCTCTTTTGGATGCCCAAGAACCCGAAAAAGAGACGACAACAAGGACGTAGCACAAGAATAAGTCAGAGCATGGGCCAAGCGTGGAGCTTGGCTTAAAAGCATTTGTTTTTACATAAATATGGCTTGTGAATGCTCCAGGTTGAACCTGGAGTTACTGTGCCTTAAGGACGTTGGATCTCGCTGTGAAGTTGGTATTGCAAGGACACTTTCCAATCGTAATGAAGAAGCCAATAAACCAAAGCCTCTTATTAAATATATTACTGTTCCAGCAATAGCTTAAAATTTTATGTATAGTTTTTTATTTATAAGTCAAGTTTCATGTTTACCTTTTAAAGAGTCATTAATTAGAAATATTAATTATTTCAGCATTAATGTTGCTTTTATTTGAATGCTTGCATATTTTTTAAATTTTAAAATAATGTCAATTTAAGATTTTAAACCAAAACTATTATACAAAGGAGAAGAAATCCATAGAAACATGTTGAGCAACACGCACTGGTGTTGCTAAACATAGCGATGTTGCCCAACACTTTAGAAATATTTTGGGTACAAGAAAATTATACCCAGAAAGTACTAGGCTCTAAAATGATCATTTAAAGTGGAAAATCCAACACTTAGAATGTGAAAACATGTGCCTATGAAATTATAGTTATTGTCAAAATGTTAACAAAGAAATATGTATATAAAAAAAAATTAGAACATGCTTTTAAATAGTTTTAAAAAATTCTCAAAAATTAAAATAAATAAAAAATCAAATTTATGAGCTACAAAATATGCATTTTGTATTCATAAGACATTCTTATGTGTTTCAAAAACTTTATTTCTTCAATTTTTGTTTACATAATACAATTCTTTAGTCATTAGGTGGTAGGTACATGTATAGATAGAGATTTTCGATTTGTTCTGGTTAACTCCGTTTAACTCATTTTAAATAGTTGGGAATACAAATTTATAAACTTAACAAATTATATAAATATAGTACTATATATGTGTAAGTTCTGTGCTATCCCTACATAAGGGTACAGGTATATGTATTTAAGTATCTATATGTTTTTTTTACCTATTTATTTATTTTTTGTATATCGGTTCAGACCCTTTCAGATTATTTCCGTCATGTCTTGGTGAATCCGTGATTGAGCTTACACAAAGCCTTTTTGGGTTTTCGCTTGCCTCAGGGAACAAAAATGAACAAAAACTAAAAATTAACAAAATCAAGGAGGAAAATGAAAGGATATATATGCTTGGGCTTTGTTTAGTTTTGCTGGCATATTCTCTGTGAGGCTGTCTAGGATTTTTAGGGATGAAAAAATCAACTGAATTTTGAAATCTAAAAGTTCTTGAGGTGTTTGGTTGCGAGCGAGGTGGCATCAGTATCAACTGTCCTTTTCTAACTCGCAGCCATGACCGAAAAAAGTATCTTTGTATGTCTGTGCTATTTTTTAAATAATGGTAATAATAATAATAATAATAATAGTAGAAGTATAACCTCTAAGCTTTGGTGGCAACAATTTCACAAAGCTCTCTACAGACGACGCAAAAAAAAGTATTTATTTAACAAGTATTCTTAGTTTTATTTTTTGTTTGCTCTTGCCTTTGTTTTTCGTTTTCTTTAGTTGACTTTTTTCTATTTTTTTGTTTGCGTTTTTCTCAGTATTTTGTTTTTTCTTACTTTTTGGTATCAATTACAAATCTTTAGTTGCAGTCCTACAAAATTTAACAGGCGGCGTCTTTGGCGCATCAAAGTTCGAAATATTCAGTTGGGGTTTAGTTTTAGGTTTTTTTTTTTTTTTGTTTTGGCCTTTGTCCTCTTTTTTTTGTTTTGTTTTTTATTTAATCCCCTTTAGCCCCGCTTGTTGCTATAAATATTGCTATTCCAACCGATCTCTAGATCGTTAAACACGTACTATATATGCATAATGCGGGTCTATATATATATATATATAAAAAGCAAACGGGAGAATTAACGTCGGGGAGAAAATACCGAAAAGCTCTGCTGGCGGCGAGTATTGTTGTCGGTGTGTTGTATTTTTTTCCTTTTTTTTAGGTGGGTACTGTACGGATTGGTCAAGGACAATATAAAGCATAAGATGCATAACGCCATATGAATTTTTTTAAGGACTGTTTTCTAGGGTTTTCTAGCTTTATATTGCCTTCCGATTGGGTGGTGTCTTTCGATTTCCTGGTACTCGAACCTCCTAAAGCTCCCAAAAAAAAAAAACACTGGCGATATGAAATCTCTAGAGAAATCTCTTGTGAAATCTCTCGTGATATCTTTACCGCCTTACGCCATTATTTTGTATCCTTCGGTTCCCCTGCATATTTCTTTACATACATAAAATCAATAGGGACTTAACAACTGCTTAAGGGTGTGTATGGTTGTGTATTCTTTTGTCATTTGTTTGTTTTTATCTTTTTGGGTTGTAGTTTTCTATCTTTAAGTACTAAAACATAAAAATATATGTATGTATGTATATATAGATTTGTGTTTTTTGTTTGTAAATACGTACGTATCAACTATGCAACTTGGCCTATGCTCGCTACATACAATTGTTAAAGATATACACATCTATTCATACTAAATAGTATCTGTCTGTATACGCAAATATAATCTTTGAATGTAACCAGCTCATAGCGTAAAAAGACTATTTCGAATAGTTTCCGTTTTGTCAATATATATATATATATCAATATAGGTTGCTCTTTATAATTCCTCGACAGCTCATCGATCATCAACTCAACTCTCAATTCCCAGTCATCGATACCCTTGTATTCTGTCTATGCTTCTTCACTCCTAATATATCCTTTTGAATAGTGAATAGGCGAATGTATATTTGCTTCATTACTTCCATTTGGTTCCTGATAGCACCCCCCAGGTCCCACCTATGAGCACTTGCCCGGGGCGAGCTTCACTCGAACATGGCCATCGATGAGGTGGGCACCACCTCCAGCAGCAGCTGGAAGAACAGGGTCACCTTATCTGCAATGTTAGGAAATGATAATAAATAAATAAATTATATTTTTTTAATTAATATTTACGACTTACTCATAAACCTTGGCGTCATGCCCAGCTTGACGAAGGGCACGTAGAAGATCAGGCCCGCAAAGATGAAGAGCAGGGCATACAGATACTCAATGCGCGGCGTCTCGAATATGGGCGCCGCCACAAGATAGATGGATATGACCAAGACCACAACGGGAATGATGATCGGCACTTTGTACGGCCGTGGATAGTTGGGTTTGGTGTAGCGCATCACGATCAGAGCCAGCATAGCGCCACCGTAGAATATCCAGGCGGTGAAGCTGAAGAAATCAATCAGCGAATCAATTGTGCCATGGAGCACCATTGCCGAGGCAATCAGCGACTGCAGGCGGAGACGGGGGGAATACAAATGCCACAGAGAAGGATATAGAGAGAGAGGGAGAAAACGAGAGAGAGAGAGAGAGTTAGAAAGGTGGCACACTTGGGGATCTCTTTTTTAGAATAATAAATTATATTATATTCCTCTCTCGAGGGAGAGAGAGAACGCTTTCGATGGCGAGAGAGAACGTTTTCGAGGAAGAGAGAGAGAAAATGCTCGCAAGGGAGAGCGAGAATGCTCTTAGGATAGAGAACACTTTCGAGGGAGACGGAAATCGCTCTCGAGGAAGAGAGAGAAAGAAGCTTTTGAGTAAGCTGCTCTCTTTCTCTTCCTTTCATAATTCTCAAATATACTTCCATAAAAAAGTGAATTTTATATTTCTCAAATTTGAGCGAGAGAGAGAGAGAGAGCTTCAATCAGTTACAGAACAATTTTTAGAGCTACTTATCTAATATCTTACATTGAATTTTCTTCTACAATATTCCAAGATGAATAAAAATTTTAATACATGATTGAAGAAGGAATTCTTAGACTTAATAATGGAATGCAGAACTAAACTCAAATTGTTTCATCACAAAACAAGATTTAAATTGAATATCAAACTAGTTTAGTATCAAAACATCTGTATTCTAGAATAAGTTTTTATTTTTGATGTATTTTAAATGCAAGATTACTAATTCCTTAAATTCTTTCCCAGAGAAAGTTATGCAAAATGTGAATGAAATAATTTTTCCTATAGAAAATTCTCAGATACTTACGTGGAATATCAGGCCTGGGGCGGGTGTGAGTCGTCGCACATGGACATAGGAGAGAATGTCCAGCAGGTGACCCTCTCGACTGGCCGCAAAGCACAGACTACAAAATAAGATACAATTACAAAATAAATAATAAGAAAATATAAAATAAATATTATATTACCGCCCAGCTGCAAAGAGCGTGCCATTGGCACTGCCAAAGGTGCTAATGGTGACGCTGAGCGGCATGAGCCAGGCGAGGGCTCCGAGTATGCGATTGCCAAAGGTGACGGCCACCGCCTCCGATTCGATCATCTCCTGCGGCGACATGGCCGCCAGGTAGGAGATGTTGATCAGGGCATAGCAGAGCGTCACCAGCGGTATACCGATGATAATCGAACGCGGTAGATTCTTGCTGGGATTCTTGATCTCCTCGGTGACATAGTTGAGGTTGTTCCAGCCGTCGTAGGCCCACAGACCCGTATAGAAGGCCGTGGCAATTGCGCCCACGTTCGGCATTGGGCCATTAAATGCATTCGACAAATGCTGTGTGTTGCCCTGCATCAGCTTGTAGGCACCGCCGCAGATTACAACCACCACGGCCACCAGTTTGGCGGCGGTGAAGACATTCTGCACGGCCATGCCCAGGTTAACGCTGTAGCAGTTCACGAACAGAATCATCACTGTAAGGGAGATACAATAAATACAAAAGGGTTCGAGAGGGTTACGTGACATTTTGTACTCACCAATTGCCACCAGGGCGACCATCTTGACCACGCCCCTGGGCGGATCGCATTCAGTCACAAAGGCCTCAACGGCGTACTGTGCAAATGATAAGCATATTATAGCCATTTGTGATGGCTTCAACACCAATGTCGATACCCATGAGAACAGAAACGCCGGCGCCGGTCCATAGGCATCCATAAAGTACGCCCACTCCGCCCCCGACGATGTGTTCATCGTGCCAAGTTCAGCGTAAGCCAGAGCGCCTACGCAAGTCGTGGGGGGAGAGAAAAAAGAGATATGGAAATCGGGGAAAAGTTAGACAGAATGGCAAGTTTGACATTTCCAAGAAAAAGAAGAAAAGAGCCAAGTTCTGAGGTCACTTGAATGACCTTCTATGGAAATTGATTCCAAGTTAAATTTGACTCCAACTTGAAGTTCAATTTTGGAGTTTTTTTTTCTGGTAAAGGTTAATGTTTATATTTATATATTAATAATGAAATGATGTGTATTCTTTTCCAGTTTTACAATGTATTTAAAAGTTCAGAGGGAGGAATTGAATTGGACTTTAAATTTTATAAAAAATCACAAACAGTGACTTCTTGTTAAACCTTTGAATTTATTAAAAGTAAAAAATATAGCAAATTCTTTGGCATTATGTGTATCTATATAAATTATTATTAATATTTGTTTAAATATTTACTTATCTATATATACTTTTAAATATATTTTTAATAGTTTTCTAGCTGTAATTCAGTAAATAAAACATAGAAGCTTTAAAGTATTTTTAGAATAATTTTTGTTTGTCGCTGTCTCAAGTCACCAGTGTTTTCTTTATTTATATTAAAAATTAGTAAATAACTATTATTCGTTAGTTATTATATTTTAATAAATGAATAGTATTCTTTTTTTATGTTTCCCTTTTTGTGCTAAGAATATCCTTTAGACTTTACAAAAAAACCAAACTTTAAAGCCTTAAGGTATTTTTTAATATAATTTTTTTTGATCTCCTAATTCTTCGTCTAATATAGGTCATGTGACTAGTGTTTTCTTTCTCTGTATTTATTATTAACGTCAAAATAATGGCCTCAGTACTAAACAGTGGCGAGCAGCACATTTTTGGCCACTTGCCAGCCGTGCAACAAGTTGATGGAATGAGGATAATAATGATGTGTAAATAAGTGGGTCAGCTGCATGCGGTGCACGTGGCTCCCGGTGATGAGGAATGGCGTTCGGTACAACACTTACCCAGCAGCGAGAGCAGACCACAGGCAAGCCAGATTATAAAGCTAACTCCAACGGAACCAGTGCGAACCAGTAAACCGGAGGGTGACACAAAAATTCCAGACCCTGTAAATGGAATGAAAGAATATATTAGAAAATAATTAATAAAGCACTGAGATTCTAAAAAATTATGAAAGCTATGGTGTATAAGGCCTGACTATGAAATATTTGGTTAAAAAATATTTAAATTAAATATATATTTAGTCCCAACCTAAGGTATTACTTGAAATAATCTATAGACCAAAAGAGGTAGCTAATTTTTATAATATAAAATTTTAAAGACACAGAAATTGTATGATTTGGAGGTCGAGACATTGCTCTAGAGTCTAAACTTTTCTAAAATTATATTTTATTTTAATAATTCCTAGTTATAACAATCAGATGATACCCTATACAATAATATATATATAAACATATATACATATATTCCACTGTGCAATGCATACGTCACAGTTGCATTCAAAAACAACAGCTGATTTTCCGTGGATTCGTTTATGCTAATGTGTGAGGAAAATATAGGAAAGTAAGGAGCGATAGAGAGAGAGAGAGAGAGAGAGAGAGAGAAAGAGAGAAAGAGGGACAGAGACAGAGAAAACGCGATAAATCGCAGATATATAGAACAGTGGGTGTTGCCGACGTCATCAGCGGGCGGGAGCTTCGGCAAAAGCTCCGAAAAAACCACGAGGCGAACGCAAAAAATACCGGTAAATAATGGTTTTTTCTCTCTTGCGAAGCATTTTCCCGGAGAGCCAAGCGCATCCGGCGGGCAAAAGGAGAGGGAAAAGGGAAACGAAGAGGACAGCGAGAAAAGGAGAAGAAGAAAGCGTGCAACAATTTGTTAACACAATTGCGTGCCACAACTGGCACCATTGCCTAAGGTCAAAGTGCAATACCGATAATACCCGGTATTCGTGTCATAAATATGTAACCTAACCTAACTTTGGATATATTTACAGCCAGGGGTAAACAAATAGGGACTGGAATTCTTAAAAGGAGAATACCACAAAATTTATAAAGTGGCTAAAAATCGATACTTAGTTTGATTAATCAAATAAATATTATCGGAAAAGGATACAAATTAAATTGCTGGCATTTTTTCAATACTTTCATTTTATTTTTTCTATATTTTAAGGTTTATTAGTTTTAAAATTTTAAATCATCAAAGTTTTCTATAATTTCAATATAATGTTACCATAAATCGATATTTTCCTTGATTTATCGAATGAATATAAAGATTAAGAGGAGATAAATGAAATCCTTGACATTTTCTTATTATTTTTAAATAATGTCCAGATTTTTAATTGCAATAATTTCCTATATTTAAAAATTAAATATTATATTCTTATTGATATATCAAGGCGGAGTTTTTCTCTTGATGAACATTACCAGGTGTTATTTTTTAACCTCCTTATAAAACCCATATAAAGTTGTCAAAAGTATGCTACAAAATATTTAAAGTTTAAAAATATATATTTAAAAAAAAGTGTTGCTATATTTGTGGCACCTTGAATGTATTTACAGATATCTAAAGAAAACTTTCTATAATTCTTGCCATATATAAATATTTCCTTGACTGCAACTGTTTTTAATAGTATTTTTTTGCTGCAACCTTTCTACACGCATTTCTTGTACTCCAATTAAAAAAGAAGAAAGAAAATGCCGGGAAAATGCCCTTTTATATGTATATATCATACAACACCCACGGGCAGACAGACAACACCTACACACATATGTATATCCCGAAACTGTGTATATGTACTGATACACGTAAATACATATATCTAAATTTATGCGAACGTATTTTTGGCCATGCGCGCCTCCAATTCAACCCACAAACAACACAAAACAAAAAAATAAAAGCTATGAAAAAATGTGCCTGAATATTTTTCAAGAGAAAAATATGTTAAATAAGAATACAACTCAGCAACAACAACAACAACGGACTCAAGAAAAATCATTTGACACGGTCCAGGGAAAACAGCATGTTCTTCTTGTGTTTTTTAAGCATCTCAGTGATTTTTCTCCTGTCTCATGTTTTATGCATTTTCTTTTCGCTTTTCAGGACTCGCACTTACCTATCATGGTTCCAACAATTAAAGCCACCCCACTGAAGAGGCCCAGCCTGAAAGGATACAAAGGATATGGCGTAAATTAAGTTTTAAAATTATTCAAGTTTGTATTTTATACACTGGATGCTAATTGGTTTTTAAACAAAGGATATATCGGTTAAGATTAGAAATGTGGGAGTTTTCAAAACAGAAAAATAAAGCTAAATTCGGAGGCCGAAGTTTGTTTGTAAGTAAATTTACGTTTATATTAATACAAATTATTAAAGAAATATCCAGGAATGAAGTTTTTTTAGAATATTAGCAAGATTTTTACTGCTTAAAAGGTTAATAAAAGTTAATAAAGGTAAAAGAGAAACACTTTAATGAGCTCATAAACTGTGGTCTTGTTTTCTAAAAATACATATATATTTGCATATCGTTAGTTAGATGTCAAAATCCGATCTGTAAACTTGTTAATTTGAAGTGAGTAAAGTACAAGTATTAATTAACACCAAGGTGTTAAAATTAAATCAGCTGTAAAGCACGTTTCTGTCTAGGTAAATAGAAAATATTTACGAAAAAACACTGAAACGAATGCCGACAACAACTATTTATAAGTAAACAGTATAAGTATTAGTTCAGGCATTAAAGATAAGAGATATTTTTAAAAGAAATTGGATTAGAAAATTTATAAAATGATAAAACAATTTGTTCTAAAATTTATTAGAATCAAAAGTACATAAAAGGAAAATTAAGTATAGAATATAATTTTAAATATTAATAACTATAATTATTAACCAAAAAAAAATAGGTAATTAATTTTTGGATTTATCTAAATTCTTTTTACTTTAAAACCCAAAATTGTGTAAACATTAAACAATAAGTAACAAAGTGGCTTAGTAGCAAATATTAATATTACAAAAAATAGATACTTAAACTCCTGTTTAGTCTTGGTTAATTTTTAAATTATAAATAAGTTAAAAAAGAAAAACATGGAAAATACAATTGTTTGTTTTTTTTTTTCAAGACGTACAGCGATATCTAAATCAGATTCCATTTCGCCGACTTACCTAGCAATCGATGTGGTTACCATCACTGCAACGCTAATACCAGTTGGGAATTATAACGTCACAGGGGTGGGAAAAACCTCGCAACTAGGCTCATCGATCTGCCATAAGAAATACATATCTAAAGCGTTGAATGCTTCGATTGCTGCTCTGCGGCAACGGACGTCATCAGCAATGGAAACTGACGTTTTCATTTGTTTTCTTTTCATTTCATTTTTTTTTTTTTTTGGTTTTTTTTTTTGTTTTATGCAAGACAAGATTGATAAAATAGATATATATATAGGGTATAGCCTACCTTCTCTCGAGGTGAACAACGTGGTTCTGCGTTGAGCCATTCCTCTCCAGCGGCTTCCGCATCCTCCCGGTCCCTGATGCGTCGGTCTCTGTCGCTTCGGGCCCTTCTGTCCCAAGAGACCCATTGGCGCACATGGTCCCGTTGCTCGTTGCTTTTGTTGGCACATTATGTCCTGCAGGATAAGCCGATAAAAAAAATATTAATAAGAGCAGAAAGCACAACGAATTAGCATCGAATTACAACAAACTACCATCAAATCACAATAAAAAAAATATATATAAAAGAAACAAATCCGATCACATGGAAATTAATATTTTTGTTTTGAATATTGATCTTAAAATATCTGATTAAAAATAATCGGATAGAGAGCGAGGCACATGGGCAGGGATTAGCATGGGAAAAGTATTATGTATTCCAAGATCGGGCGGATATTTTTGGTGTCTAAATTAAATATGCCTTGAAAAATTGGAAACACTTGTTTTTTAATACATATTTTTGAAGTGATTCAGTAATATTTAATTAAATTGAATTCTATATTTCAAGTTCATACTAAACACACACACAGAACTTGCACCAGAAAAAAATTATACTTCACAAAAAATAATTTATATCTTAAAAATATATATTTTTTTAATATCAAAAGAGTAATAACACGCAACCATCACAAGGATAATGTTTTTTTCGCAGAGTATATGTGAATCATTCAGTGAAAAAATATGAATGGAACACTCGCACACCCACTCCAACACACACACACACACACACCTCTATTATCTGTTGAATTATTATTTTTGCATGCGGTTTTTTGCAAGCAAAATAGTTGTGATATTTTATCGCGCATGGCATGGACGGATAACAAGTTGCTAAAATTATTTCGCCGCGAATTTCAGCTCTCAGCGACTACGAATATATGTGAAGCGGCCAAAACGGAACAGGAACGTTGGGTGGAACGGCGGTGGAACGAAGAGAATCGTGGTGCTGTGGGCGACAAAACGCAACTGTCCGCCTGCGATGTGGTCTCGACGTCAAATAGTCCGCCCGGCGAGAGCTTTTCCGCCGAGCGCCACACGAGCGGTACACGAGCGGTACACGAGCGGTACACGAGCGGTACACGAGCGGCACACGAGCGAGAGCTGAACGGCAGCCGAAGAGCTGACGAGAGGCTAACACGAAGAGAAATTAGGATGCTGTACAACCAGTGATGCTCGATGTCAACATTTGTGTCCAACTGTACCCGTACGGTACAAGATTAGCCTTCCCTTGAGGTCAAAATTCTTTTACACTTTCTTGTTTAATTTTACAGTACAAGAAATCCGCTAGAGGTTTAAGTTCTTTTACCAATTTTTTTTTCCTAATTTCACAGCAAAAGAATCTACCCTAAGGTACAAATTCCTGTACCCTTGTAAAAAAGAAAAGCCTAACATACAGCTTAGCTTTACTTGACAATCTAAATCTAAATTTTAATTGCTTTAAAAAATAAAGATATTCAAACTGCAAGTACCTATGTTTCTATAGATTTAGGTACACTATTCCAGATTTCAGCCAACACTGCTGAGTACTCTCTCTTGGACTCTCTCTCTATCTGTCTCCCTGTCCTCCCTCACTGGCTCAGATTCGCCGTTAGCTTTCGTCGCTGTCTACGTGACAGAGTTTTGTGTATGTATAAAAGTCCTCCCTGCTTCTGACTGATTTATGAAATTTGTGCCGTCTGTCGTATGGTTCTATATTTTCATTAAAAGATTGTCAAGGTGAAGGCATCTCGGTCTCTCGCTGTCGCTCTTGTTGGCGCTTTCGCTCTCGAGTTTTTCCCGGCTATTAATAACTTGAAATAAAAAAAATGTAAAATTGAATTAGTCGGCTAATTCCCTGCGGCGACGTCAGAAGGCTCCAATGCAGCCACAAAATCGAACATGCCGCAAGGGTTTCGTCGCTCTCTTGCCAGCCTCTGGGCGCCTTATAAACACTGCTCTTGCACTCGCTCTCGCTCTCTACTCTCCACTCTCTACTACTCTCTACTCTCTACGCTCAATTAATTGTTTGTGGCGCATTTCATTCGCCTCAATTGACCGTTGATTTTTTTTCTTCTTTATTTTCAATAAGAATTTGTAGGGGGGACTCCGGCCCACAGCCGGAGCCTCTCTATTAGGTCATGTGCTGCTACTCCCATCCACATCTACGTCATTGGGTCTCTGTCTCCGTCGCTTCTTCGATATTCTTTCGCCCACGAGGCGTCGAAATTTCATCAGCCCGCCGACTCGTTTGTACCCAGCAGATGCTACATACATCCAATCTGTACATACAAACAATAGTGGTTCCAAAGTTTCACTCCCTCACTATTTCCGTTCGATTCTTCGCCTGGATTTGCCCCCAAAAATCGTATATGTACCGTGTGATAGTGTCAGACAAGTGAGTGTCTATAAGCATGAACATAAATATCATACGTATTCGGGGATTTGGATACACAAGTCCTCACACACGCCGTCACTGCCAGGGAAATAAAATAGCAACGATTTCTCATTGACTAGGGCGCCAAGTGGAATTTAGGCATTATTATTATTTTAATTAATATTTAATTATAATTAAAATTATATTAATTAATATAAGCTTGGTTTTAAACGTAAACCTATGAATAGGATAAAAAAGATCAGCTTCGGTTTGGGGAAACACTGCGTATACGTGATAAAACACACGTTACGCATACGCCACTTTGAATATATATTACACTCAAAACAAGTACTTTTTGCTATTATTGTTTGTTATATAAAAACAATATAAAACTATAATTTTCAACCTAAATCTTGATGAACGTATTTGGGAAAGCACTGCGTATACGTAATGAAAAGCTTCGTTAAATATACGCCACCATAACATATTTTTGCTTGAAAACATTAATATTGAGAGATTAATTTAATTACTTAATTTAACTCTAATTTTTATTAAAAAAAATGCTAATTTCAAAGCTATAAATAAGTGATCACATTTGGGAAACACTGCGTATACGTGATACAATATTTATTACGTATACGCCCCATTGGAAATATTTTACCTCGGAAATTAGGCGTTTTTCTGGTATATTTTTTAAAAGAAAAAAACAAATAAAATTATATTCCCATGTTAAAAATTAGTTTTACAAATACTTAGAGTAATACACATTAAACAAGACCTTTCATTCTTTACTAAGCCATTTCAGGGTATTTTCAATTAGTGTATATATTTTTATATTACAAATTATATCCAACAAAGTACAAGATTTTTTTAAAGACAAGCAGCAGTATCGTAGATGTTTCTATATACAGCCTATCATCGGTTGATCCAAGCTCAACACACTAACTGGAAGCTCAGAAACATTACAAAAATAGGCTAAAATTCTTGGAATGCACTATTGTTTTGACCGCCACAGTTTGTGTGTATAAATAAATAGTCTACGTCTATAGCCTGCTACATATATCCCATAAACATAAATAAAGCGGGTCCTATGTTAAGCTATCTGTCGCCTTTCTTTCTTTCTATGCCCCATGTCTCTCTGTGCCTCGTCTTTCTCCTCGATGTCTATATGTTTTCTGTCATAAAAGTCACGAGGCCCGTGAACATTCCGTCTTCTGTTATTTTATATTCTTTCTGTTGTTTTTTTTTTGTTTAGCTTTTTAAGCAAAGGGGCGTGGCAGGCAGACAGCAGGCATCGGGTACTTTACTTAGCGATCTTAATCATTCTAAGCCAACAAGCGATCGCATGGCCATTGCAAAAGTAAACAAATAATCGCAAGCACAAACGATCGAAATAATTCTAGAAAAACGAGCGCTTCATAGAGTTGGAAATTCACATACAAGCGCTAGATCAAGTTACTTAATGGTGTTACTTAGTGATATCATTCATCCAAGTTAGGGTTCTAGTTTCAGTTCATTGTTAGATTGTTGACTTAAAGGTTTTTGTAAGTAGGAGATTTTTTATAAGTCCTTTTTATGTCAGAAATTATTCAAAGGCAAGTGGAAGTGGGTTTTATTTACTTTTGATTATGTGAAATATTGATCAACTTTATCACGAAACCCATCGTCTTTATTAATTTTGGGGTTCTATAGGCCTTTTATAAATTTAATTTATTTAATTAAGACATTTTATATATATTAAATATATAAATATAATAATTTATATATAACATAAGCATTAAAAACCAGACACAAATTGTAGATCGACTTTAGCAAGTTTCTTGTAGTAATTGCCACCCCTTTTCCCCTTATAAAATTTTAATAAAATAATAAACTTTATAATTTTCCTTCAGTGTACCAGACCATCCCCCCCACCTCCCTTTTGCCACCCAACTCCAGTGACGCAAAGAAGTCGCTGCCTGCCAGCGCCACTAAATGAAAATGAGTAATAATCACGCGCTACATAGCACGGAATTTCTGCACCCCTCGGCCTTTGCCCCACCGATTTCCTCGGTGATTTCGCTCGGCAAATACTTGGCTATTTCTTGCAAATGAAATTTTTAAATATGCCAAGCTCAACGTCGACACAAGAGAGCAAGAGGGGGGTAGAGGAAGTGAGCGGGGGTGCATCTTAATTGGCATTTGGCCAAATGAAAATCATTTTGTTGGTAAATATTTTCAGGTTTCAGTTAATTTGCCTGTTTTATTTATTTAATTTTTTATTTTTGTTTTGAATTAAAAGGTGGATGGATATATAGTGCCTGTATGGCAGCAATTTACAAGAACAAATTTAATATAAATAATTTAAATCAAGCTTGGAATATATTTTAAAAAGTGTTTCAGTAGGGAAATTCCTGTATAAAAGAGGTAGAATTTTTATAATTTTAATTATTATAAAAAAAGGTGATAAATAAACATATTTTAAAAAATATTTAGTCAAGTTGTAGGTATTACTTAGCATTATTAACTTATATATCAACATTAAAATCATTACTTGGTCATATAAACTTTTTATATTAAAATAAAAACCATCATCAAACTTTCTTGAATGTAGCAATGAATCCTCCTCTTGATCCCTC
This sequence comes from Drosophila seguyi, assembly GCA_008042675.1. Classification (NCBI taxonomy): domain Eukaryota; kingdom Metazoa; phylum Arthropoda; class Insecta; order Diptera; family Drosophilidae; genus Drosophila; species Drosophila seguyi. Next base: position 147,847 of record VNJU01001834.1, read on the forward strand.
TTTCCCCTCATTCATTTCTTGTATTAAATTTATTTTTTCTTTTTCTTTCTTTCTTTTATTAAATTTACTCAAATAATATATTCAGTCACAGCCGTCGCTGCCTTGCTATGGCCAACAAAATTTTATTTAACATTATTTGTTTATTATTTAGCCTTCGTTGGCTGTTAATTAAGCGGCACATGGAAATGCTTTATCTACCCAACAGCAGCTTGTGTCGCAAAAATTCGTTTGTGTTAATTATCCCCCCAAAAAAAGAATAGAGGCTCTTTTGGATTGATGGATTGATTGATCAACTGTTGGATCGATTCACCTTTGACACTCGAGCTTAGACCTGCTGCCGTCGTCCAATAAATTAAGGAACTTGGTCACAAGTGTTTGCCTAACCCTCCGCAGACACGCGAGCCCGAAATAAAACCACACGCCACTTTGCTTAACTGATTTGTTCTGTTTTTTTTTCGGGTCCCGAGTTCCGAGTCCCGAGGAACCCGTCAAAAGTGTCAATGGCCCTGTCCCAGACTCAAGTCCCGAGCCCCTCCAAAAGTGCTCAATTTGGTTGGCAACTTGTCATAACCAGATCAGATGTTTATGCGGGAAATTAAGTCAAGATAAACATAGTTTTTTAAGGATATATTAATGGGGTTCGGGGTAACAGGCAGAATGAGGTATCTTCGTGAAAAATATATTGATAAACTTGGGAGTTATTTTTAATGCTTTATTACTGAATATCTAACTTTCTTAGTTCCTTCTCTATTATAAATTCTCTTTATTATTGCTTAATGAATGGCATCTGCGTGACATATTAATTACTTGGCATTACTCTAATTTCATTGAGCGGCATTTAACACCTTCGATATTCTACCGCAGACGTGTGGCTGATAAGTCAGGTGTGAACCAGTTGAAATCTAATTGAAATTTAATCTGTGACTTTATTGTTTATATTGGCGCTAAGAGTCATTTATTAAACCGGTCTGATGCCGGCTGAGAGCGGATTCTCTAGCTGCTGGGAAATATGATAATATATATGCCATAAAAATAAGACATAAACTAAAGATTATTGGGAATCATTGCATATAGCAAATATAAACTATAAGTTGATGTAAATATTTATCAATGTGAGTTTTTTCTTGGATGAAAATATGAACTCTTAGCCCCAAAATATTTAATATTAAAATAATTAATACAATGCCCTCATATTTGATTTTATTATTATATATTATATATCTTTATATATCATTGTTCACGTTATCCTTTTCCGCATAACTGTCCAAAATTCGCTTATGAAATGCTGTTATATGTGTTTTTTTTTTTTCAATATGTCTTGTGGTCCATTTGCGTCAGACAACAAGAGGCCCACCTCAGCCCCTCGGATCTCGCTTTATTGGATGCTGTCGAAATGTAGTCTAAATTGAAATGTATCGTTTGTCGCTTAACAGCGCTGCCCGCCTCTCTGTCTCTCTGCACGCCTTCTATGGATTTCGTTAATTGAGATCCCGCAATGCAATCGGTGAGGGGAGGGGAGGGGAGGGAAGAGGGTCGAATGGGTGGCAACGGCATGCGCGCTGGAGGAGGAGGAGTGGTAGGGTTGGGCGTTGGGCGTTGGAAGCACGACAAAGTCAATGTCAAGGCGAACCGTGCACACGGGTGGCAAGTGGCAAGTGGCAAGTGGTGAGTGGTGAGTGGTGAGTGGGGGAAAAGCAAAGGCGTGTCGCCATCTTGTAATGCCATATATGTACACGAAAATGCAAAAGGAAATGAGAAAGGGAAATGGGGAAATCTTGTGTCATGGGCGGGAGGTCGCAAATGAAATTAATTCCATGAAATTTGAGGTAAGTTTTGAGTTTCATTTTTTCTAATAAAGAAAATCGAAAAGGGTTTAAGATCCTGGAAATTCTTAAAGAGAACAATCGCTTCTCAGAATCAAAAATGAGAAAATGTGCTTAAGACATTATTTAAAGTAGATCCCTTTAAGATCCCCTTGCAGACTGTAACATAAACAAAAATAAAGCTGCAGAAAACTGAATAATTATAGCATTTAAATCAATCTTTCCTGCTTAGCTATTTATAAACCAAATCCAAATCCCATCCAGTTGATCTCCTTTGCTGACATGTGCATTTTTCCCCATTTCTTTCCATTTTCTACCGCCGGACCTCGGCCTCATCATCGTGTCGCTGTTTTTGCCTTTTCCGCTGGCATTTCAATTTAACTCAATTGATTTTTATTCGACTCGTGACGGCGACTTCGAAGCCACGACTCTGCCGGCGCGTTGATGATGACGCTAATGATCAGACGTTATAATTACAAAGCGATAAATTCATTTGGAAGACGACGACTGGTGACTTTCAGCAAAAGCCGAGACAAGGCACAGAGAAATTAGGAAAAAGTGTTTGTTTTAGCAAGAAAAAAAACACAAAAAAAATTACATAATATTTACTTGGAAGAAAATTAATTGTTATTTATTTTTATGTATTTTGGGGGGAATTTTTAGATGTTTAATTACTTTGGATATGATTTTTTAAGGTATATTGATTTACGGTTAACTTTTTAACGAGACAAGCTTAGTAAATCATTAAATTCAATAAAATATCTTAAAGTTTTACTTAACCCATAGTTTTTTTTATATATATTCGTGTATAAATATTCAAAATATATATCCCGACACCGCTAATGGATTGGGAAAACGCTTCTAAAAATATATCGCTTAACAGCTGCACTCAAAGGCACGGAAAACGGAAACGTTCCTTTCCTCCCTTCGCCTCCTCCGCCGCCTCTGATTTGTTTGTGGTCATGCCTCACCTGGCCCTCGATCCCGTTATCTTTTATGCATGGTGGCAACCTCGCCACATGTCCAACAACTGGGAATCTAACTGGGGAATCCAACTGGAAATATAGCAGCAGGCCGAAAAAGTTGCTTACCCCCCCAATGCTTGAATGGTGAAGAAGCCCAAGAATTGGCTTCTTCTTCTTCTTCTCAAGTTGTTGCCAGGAGGTCACAGAGGGTGAAAAACAACACCAGACAGATGGAAAATGTGAAAAGTGAGAGTGAGAGCGAGAGGGAGAGAGTCAGTGCGAGGCATTGAACTCATTTTTTTTCCAGCTCGAAGCGCCATTCAATTATTTGTGAGCCCAGCAAGGACACGCACACAGAAACAGGAGCCAGGAAAAACACACAAATATGCACAAGCACACGAAACTCGAGGCTCGTGGGCGGGCTATGAATTTTAGAGGCTCGTCGCTTTTTTTCCTTGGTAATGTAAACGATTTTCCATACTTTTCCCATATACAGTATAGTTTGTAATCCTTGAAGTCCTTATAGCTTAAATATGTAGGAAAGGAATGTATGTACATGGATTTTATAAATTAATTAACTAAACTAAACTAAAAATTTAAATTTCTATTTGATTAATAAATTTAGCATAATTAAGATTATACATCAAATTAATTTGATAAGGATTTTTGAGTTCTAACTCCTTTTTAATTCTAAATTGTTTTACAATTTAAATTTCAATAAAATCCCAGAAGATAAAAAGCTTAAGCCACTGAATTATTTAGATAAAATATATTGATTCAAAATTCTTAGTTAAAAAAAAAAGTGCAGGAAGCGGTTTATACATTTTTCAGTCTTATTAGAACCCCAGAATTCCCACTTAGAAATTATTAGGCCACTTAATGCTATATATTCAGCTGCTTTTAATGTTCTACACATTTTTATTTCAACCAAAAAAAGTACCCTCCAACAAGCTTATATGGTTTTAAAAAAGTTCAACTCACAAATCAATTTGTTTTGCCAACAAGTTAAATTTTAATTAAAAGGGCATTTATGTTTCTCCAAGCTGGTTCTTTTTCCCCCAATAAATAAATTCGTTAAAATGGGCGGTCGGTCACACGTGTCGCCTCTGTATATCTGCGGGTCACGCCCCTCGCTGGGTAACCGCTGGGCGATGGGCGATGGGCGCTAGGCTCTGGTCGGTGGGCGGTGACCACCTGTTTTTATGGCACACACCCCACATTAAGACTTACGCAATGGAAGCCGGCTCCCGGTGACGTTGTCAGCTGCTCATTTGCCCCACACACACACACTTTCGGTTGGGTATTTGTGTGCAGGATGTGCGTGCGTGGGCCGAGAGTCTGGGCCAAAAATAGCTGAGCCAGAGAGAAGATATATAAACATATATAAATATATATATATGTTATGTTGTGTTATCCCGACTTGCCAAAAATACCGGTATTTTGCTCGGGAGAAAAGCTCGCTTTGTTCCTAACGCCTGCGCTGTGGGTCGTGTCCTTGGCAGGACACATCTCGCTGCTGCTGCTGCTGCTGCTGCTGATAACAGAGAGCTCTCGCTGGCCGCCTTATCGCCGCACACTTTCACTAACCTCGTGTATCCTGGTAGCTGGTGTCCTGCTGCTGCGAATCCTGAGCGCCGCATAAGCAACGTAAAAGTTTCGCGGCGATGGCAGAGTTCCACCCCCAAAAAACACACAAAACAGGCAGCTTAACACACGCTTTGGAGGGTGGCTCCAAGGGCGGACCACCCACCACCCAACGCACATAATAATTGTGCCACCCACTTTTGGGCGAATGACAAAGCCAAGGACAATGCGTGCGGACAATGGTGAACTCCTTAGCCCTGGTCCTTAATTTACGAAATGGCGCTGACTACGCTTTTGCCTGAATTCGGTATCAAATAAGCTAAGTGCTTGCCATAGCTTAACCCTTGTTGGCAAGAAAGGTTAAGAGCTGCGATGACTATTAGATAGTCAATATCCTCTGGTGCGGAATTCTGTACTTATATATTTTTTTATATTTATTTATAATAAATATTCTCTCAAAATATTATCACTCTTTAAAGCTATAAATTTTCTAAATAAATCTATACTTTTAGCTGCTATTAAATGCTATTCATTGGCAAAAATGTATTTGTAAAACGTTTTGTTTATGACCTGTAATTCTTAAGGAGGCTGAGGGGGTGGGAACTGCCCACCCATCCACTTGATGGGTTGCACAAGCGAGGCGAACACAGAGCTCACAGATCTGAGGGAAAACCACCGGGCGACATCGCGCTCTTCTCTAAGTGTGATTAATGACAACAGCTCGGAGGAAATGGTTAGCTAAATGCATCCGATCATCAGTGAAAACTATTTTTGCACTTGCACAATAAACTGGCAATTACAGAAATATTATACAGAAGATAATGGGATTTTTTAAGCTTCGTCTATAAGATGTTTGGGTCTTATATAAAATATAATTAAGTTGTCAAGAAGGAATATAAAGAAAATAAATATTAAAAGGTGCTGAAAGCAATGTAAATTACAGGCTGTAAATGTAGTGTTAAATAAATAAATAATGGGATTTAAAAAAAGATAAAGGAAAGAGAAATATAAAAAGAAAACTTAGACCCAAAGAAAAAATCATTATTAAAAATCGAGCTAAATTAATTTTAATACAAATACGAAAATAAGTTTATAGACAAAAAAAACTTAAAAAAATATTTAAATAAATGATAAGTTCAAATAAATATAATAAAACTTTAGCAAAAACAAAGATCAAACCAACTCAATCTCATAAATAAATGTCTTTTAGGCAAATTAATATTCTGAGTTAACATTTCTGTTTTAAAACAAATTTTTCTAGTATTTAAATACCTGTACCTGTATTTATTCATAAACCTAAATATTCATAAAATTAGAATTAAGAAATACTCTTAATTTTAATATTAAAAATTATATTTTTACTTGATTTAAAGAGCCCTGCGTATTACATGATTCCCAGCCATGCTGCGACCTTGCACCCCCTTTGTGCCGCCTTGACTTTGCCCTTGGACTTGGCTTGACTGCAGCAGCTTTTTGGCCCGCCTAATGGCTTCCGTCGCTGCCAAGGCATCTCGGCTCAGCTTCGTGGCCAACAAGAAGTCAACTCGGCTTTGTGGCTCTCTAGCAAGCATACATAATTATGGCCACTTGCCACCGGCAGCGCCCAAAAATAGGCAGCGCCTAAGAACTAAGTAGCATAATCGGAAAGAATGCCAGGTGCGTGATGCGGATGCGGATGCGGATGCGAGGCAGCTATCCATGTATCTGTATCTACGAAACGGGTTGGGAGATACAGTTGTCGGCTGACGCCTGATAAGCGGGCCTTCGGCAGCTTTTAACGATTGCGTAACTGACAAGGCACCTCTGGGGCGGGCTGGCGGCCAGACTTGGCAGTCGTAAAATGGCTTTTAGGGACAATAACGTAAATAACAAACTCAAATGAAAGTGAAATTGGTAAGGGAAGGGGAATGGGAGCGAAGGGAGCAAGGGGGGAGCTACAATGAAACCAGGAATATAATCAGCAATTGGGCATATCTATCTAGTTCACCGACTTAGATATTGACACAAGGCAAAGATAAAGATTTTGCCAACACGAATATCAGAATCAAAGTCATTATGAAAGTAATCTTTTTAAAGCTGCTGAATTATATAATGTTGGAGGTAAATAATGTTTGCAAAAGATAAGAAGGAACACTGAGGATCCAGAATAAAAGAATATAGATTCTTATTTCGACAAAGGTATGAAAAATTCGTATGTAACCTCATAAAATATCGAAAATATTCAAAATCTTTGATTGATTTATTTTTTAATTATAGAGAATATCAAATTTATGGTTCAAATATCAATATTATTAAAAAAATATAAAAATTTTAAAATATGAAACCATTTTTTGCATTTAAGTGAAACATCAATATTATAGAAAAATATTTGAAAGAAGGATATTTACTTTGATATCCCTTTTTAAGTCATCCGGTTTATAAATCTGGTATATTATTTGAGTATATTTAGATTTATTTATCATGTTTCGCTTCAAATAAAAATAAAGTGTTTATATTTCGATAAGATATCAATACTTTAAAAACAATAAAAAAAAGTTTTGAAAATAGATTTTGGCTCCTTTTTGAGGAAGTTTTTAAAGAGGTTTTTGAGTGTTTGTGGTAAGGTTTTAGGTGGGATTTTAAAAATATTTTTGGGGTTATCTTTTAAATTTATTTTTTATTTATTTATTTTACTTGTTTTTTTTTTTGTAACCAAGATAACGTATATGTTTTGTTTTTCTAACCTAAATAATATTTACAAATCTTTTTGTAAGCATACTACCGGCAATAACATTACTAGGCTTAGTTTTTCCCCCGAATTTTTGATAAGTTCATCAAGGAAAGTATTTGCTCATTATTTTCGGTTTTTTAGGGGGCTTGTTTACCCCCGCCCCTCTACACCACAGTGGGTGTGTCACACAGTGGCATTGTTTTTGTGTTTGCAACATTTATGAACTTGGCTTAGTGAGTCTGGCCGATTGGAACAGCTGTTCGGCTGCAGCCAGCGCACCCACGCGCATGCATACCACCCACACAGTCACACAATCACCCATTCATACACACACGCACACAAACACACACATGGGAAACCGTTCGCCGGCCCGTAATTAACCGTTATTTGGCCTGCGCATGCGTCCTCGTTCACACACTAATTTCACATGAAAAAAAACCCAGTCCAGGCAGAACAATAAAAAAAAAATAATATAAAATAAAATAAAAGAAAAACGCGCACACACGGACGGACGGGTATCACATGCAATTGTTTGCGCCGTCATTTAGCACAGAGTCGTCGATATATGATATATGGCTATATAATTCGGATAATCACCACTAATAATGCAAATCGAACGAGCGTCAACAGAGAATATAAAACTAAAAAAAAAAACAATAAGGAGAGCAGCGATAACTCACCGTTGGCGTGAATATGATTTGTGTTGTTTGGTTGGACATGCTGATACATGACTTGCTACAGTGCGCCAATGTCGTCACTTTCATGTCACTTTAAACACTGCGAGAGAATGAAAGCGTCGGCCCCAAGCTCTGCGTTTTTATAAGGCGCCGGGAAATCGGAATCGAAATCGGAATGGGAATCGCAATCGGACTCTCTTTCCCGCTCTCTCTCTCTCTCTGGGCGTCTCTTTCGCACTCTGCAGTCGCCGCCTCTGTCGCTGCGCTGCTCTGTTGCGGTCGCAGCCGGCATTTTCCCAGTATTTTTTTTTATGTTCGGTCCTTTTGCGCAGAGCTTTTGGCAGGCAGCGCTCAGCCGGCGGCCAGAATAACAGTAAAAATTAGAGAGGCAGGAAAGCCTAGGAAGAGAGCGTGGAGAGTTTAGAGAGAGAGTGGGAGAAAGGCAGAGGAAAAGATGGAGGACAGGAAGCGCGGCTTGTGACGTATGCAAGTACAGTGGCTCACAGCTTATGTTCTTTCCAAAGGCAACATTTTCATATAGTCAAGGACAAAAAGGGAAGACAAAAACAAAACAAAAGACAGCTTATCAGGATCTTACTTTAAAAACTCACAAAAGTAGACTATGAATTCGGCAGCACTATATGAATACAAGAAATATAAGAGAACTTAATAGTAAAGGTTTAACTTTTTGTATTTAATTGATTAATTTGCAACAAAAAAAAGGACTCACTAAATTAATTGTCTATTTTTATTTTACGTAATCAAGAACTCATATAATTTAAAGTATAAACATTATATGGTTGCATAAACAGGGACAATAAATATATTACTTTTTTTTACTAGTATTGCTGGTACTTCAAAAAACCTATGAGGGGAAAAATCGGACCCAAGAAAGATCAAATATATGTAAATTTAGAGATTCCGTAAGCTGAGTGGTTTAGCAAAGAGTATTAAACTATATATATACATATGTATTTATACTCTTTGGTTCTAGGTATTGTTCCCTATATTGATTTTTTTGTTAGAGATGACGATAATCCCTGAAACCTATATAGTTAAGAAAATCTGCTACAAAACTTAGCATATAAGCTTTGGTTTTCCAATATTTGCAAATGATTAACTGTTAAACGTAGAGTAAACAAACATTTGAAAATAATTTATTTATAGCTAAAGCTGTAAGTATTCATATTTGTCTCCAGCTATTTACACCCGTCTCTAAGCTTAGCTTATATAGAATGTAGATATATAAGTTATGGCGACATCGTATACCCACAAGTAGGACCTACATAGTTATAACAATTTCTATTGCTGCCTGGAAATTTGAAAGTTTTCTTGATTGATTTTATAATATTTCAAAGTTGTTTACTTTGTCATGACACCTTTTTTATTTATTTTATATTTATTTAATTTTATTTTATTTTAAATATATATAGTTAAGGGCTAGTTACATCAAAAGCTTTAGCCGCAAAAAATTTGAAAAATACGTCTGTGGTTTGGACACATACTAAAATTAAGTTTCAAGTTGTAATCAACTTGTGTATCAATTATCATAAAAGTTTGTTTACGTAAATGGAAATACAATTAATTTCGTATACTGAGTAATATTCTCAGAAACTCTAATTGTACTTACTTTTTTAAATGGACAGCTTCTCAAATCATTTCCTATTAGCTTTTTTTCAGCAATGTTTCTCACCTTTTGTTCAATGTTTTTGCTGATGCTAAATGTACGATTTTTCTAATTTTCTAACCTTTTTATGAAAGTTTTTAGAAGTGTATATATCCGTAAAAACATTTCTACTCTAGTATTTATTTCTTTCGAGCTCAGTTAGTTAGTCAGTTAGTTCTTAATACATCTTAATAATTTTTTAAATTCACAGTGAACTTATTTTTATACTTTGTATAATCCTTATTAAATATTAAATTGAATAACATAATTTATATATTTTTTTCCGATAGCTCCTTTACTTTCTGTAAACAAACAAAGTGTGAATGAGTTTCGTGTCTCTCTACCTAAGATAATCTTATTAATTTACTTAATTAAATCGATAAAGTGCTGATTGTTTTCGTGTTTGTTATATATCTTCATAGGGAATGTCTATATTGTCAGAGCAGACAAGCGATATAAGGAAACATAGGAATAAACCCGAAAATATTTGGTTTAATCCTCAAAATATTATATTTCCAACTTGCCCTTTCGCAAAGTCAAGATATTAATTGTATTAACAATTTAATTTAAGATTAATAGGAATGATATTTATACATTTAGTAGAGTTTACTTGAAAAATAGGTTCTGCTTTGAATTTGTAGTTGGACATTTCCTTAAAAATTAAACTATTAGACTGTAGGATAAGTTTCTAAATTGAAAAAAAAGAAGTGTTCTTCCATCACAATAAACTCTATTAAAAAAATCACAAATATCAAATAATTATTCAAATGTGAACATAACCCATTTGTACAATGATTATCCCGTAAGCCAGACTGCTGCTTAGCAGGGCAAAGGCGCAGCGCATATCCATCCTGAAGAGTCCCAGGACGTTGTGATCCTTTGAGGCTGCTCTAATGGCTCGTCTCAGGACAAATAGTTCCCACTGAAAGTGGAATGGCAAGGGAATAGTGAGTACATAAAGAAATTATAATTTTAAAATATATTTTCAATTCAAGAATGTATACTTTTAGGCTCAAAAACTATATAAGCTTGAAGCTTTTTCATGGATTTTCTTTACCATAAGATTTTTATATTATAATTTCTTTTCCGTTTGATTTCTCACCTGCCTCTGGGCTGCCTTTTCAACTTGGTCGCACACCTTGGGACTGGGGCACAGCCTATTCCCCTGCCTCAACAGGTGCTCGCAGGCGATCTGCAGGATCAGGCAATCCGACAGCTTCACCACCAAAAAAATGGCGACAAAGACCACCTTTAGATTCCATAGACGCCGCTTCACATTGTCCTGTCGCTGGATAATAAAGTCATAGCCCAGGTAAACGGTGCACGTGTTGTAGAACATCTGGAAGAACAGGGCCGAGGCCACCAGCCAGGCGAACATGCGATGCACCCGTCGCTCGAGGCATAAGAGTCGCTCCTGCCTCCTCAGTTGGGTCATCAGACGACCATAGGAGTCCTGCTCCTGCTGGCTGTTCCGATGCAGGGCTTCGCTCAAGTCGAGCAGGAGCAGGACATAGACGAAAAGACCCGATTCTCGGGCCAGTGAGCTGTACACAAAGTAAAAGTTGGCCAGGACATCCGCTATTTCAACCCTTCGCGTGCCCAGAATCATGAGAATGGCCAGCACAAAGTTGAAATTGTGTAGGTAATTGTGGAATTTGCCAAAGATGATCACATAGTAGAAGCGACTGCGCTTCTTTTGGCCCAAATCCTGACGCAATATCTCCGACAGTTCGTTGTACACCTGGCATACCTTTCCCTCGTACTTCAGCCGCAGAATTGTATGGATTATCAAAGCCACCAGCTGCAAGGCCATACTGCCCTCGCTCATCTGCAAAATAAGAAACCACAAGAAATGTATAAATAATATATAAAAATTTTTATATAATATACCTGATGCACAAAACCCTGTCGTCGAAAGGTGCCCTTGGCAAAGTACTCCTTTCCATGTCTCCAGAAGAAAATATATAGTCCCAGGGCAATGGCCGTCATTAGCCAACTGTAGATCTGCAGGAGCCGGGAGTGCAAGAGGCGCCTGCGAGTGCGGCTGTAGGAGTGGCAGAAAAAGCCCAGGACTAGGACCAGGCCCATCCACCAGCTAAGGATCAGGCGGCACAACCTGCGGGCTCGCATTGTGTTTAATAACTGAACCACGACCCATCATTAGGACAGGAGGAAGCCTTATCTTTCAGGAACATTTCGCTTATCTGCGGGGAACAAATTAAAGTGACAACTAAACAGGACATATCCCAGGGGGAGGGGTGTTTTTTTTTACCTTTTTAATAACAATTATTAAGTGACTTTTTGTCTTTTATTAGGAACTCAATAAGTCAAGAAGCAGACATCATTTTGTGGCTTTCTTATATACTTTCATTGTTCATATTTCTTATTAATCTGTAATTTAATTTTAGAAATATATTTTTATTAAATAATTATTAATTCAAAAAAATGTTTTCTATATTTATTCCTTTAAACAAATAATGTTTTCTAGTTTTAATAATTAAAAAAAATAGTTTTTAGTGCCCAGATGTAGTACATTATTTATCATTATTAAAACTTTTAAATTGGTGTCAAAATTTCATATATTTTCTTATTTCTTATATATATTTTAATGTTATTTATATTGTGATTTAAAAATATCATGTAAAAAGAGCTATATTTTATTAAAAAAAAACCTTAACAAATTTTATTACCAAATAGAAAGCACAAATAGAAAGCTTATAGCTTTTTAAAATATTTACTTAAACTTTAAAATACAAATTTAAAATATAAACATCCAATGAACCAATTTGTTAACAATATTTATATATAATATATAAATCTTAAAAGCCTTAAAATCTTTATTAAGTCAAAAAAATAATTGTAAATAATTTTTAAACTTGATTTTACTTGAGTTGGTGTTATAAATTTGATAATTGTATGTTTTTCTGGTGTCATATCTTGTTTATAAATTTGTTTAAATAAACATTAGAACGTCATATGTTTATCTAGTGTTTTTGATGATCTTTTCTATGATCTTTTGCGCAGATATAGATCAAATTGTACCAGAGTTATAAAGTACGAAAAGGCAGTGACAGCAATTAAGTAAACCAAACGTCGATCCAGATGCAAGAGACCACAAAGCATGGGAGGTTGACAGTTGAGCAGCTCCAGGGAAAAGTGTTCTATCTGGAAAAGAGGTTTAAATACATATTAATAATTTAAAACCACTCTAAACTATATTATTCACCTCTCTAGTAAGCCTCTCATCCCTCGTTGGGGGCTCTGCAAACCGGCGCATGGTCAGGGCCACGCCCTCCAGCTCCAGCTTGATGTGCTCATTGACCAGGGTCACTATATACGTGTCTATATAAAAACCCGTGGCATAGGCCGAGCCCACAATCACCGGAATACTGACCTCATCCAGGGACTGCTTGGCCAGCATGTGGAAGAGCGTATAGAAGTTGGTCAGGTTATTGATCAGGGTGCTCAGCATGAGGCCAATCAGCTGGAACTGATGCATGCGGAAGCTCTCCTTCTGCAGGCCATTGATCTCGGTGCACCGCCTGCGCAGCACCTCGAGGCGATCGCTGAGCTCACAGCAACGTGGCAGGAGCATGCCGCCGGGCCTAAGGCCCTCCATTTCCGCCTGCAGTGATCCCAGCTGGAGGTTCAGCTGGCGATAGTACTTCAGCACCGAGGCATTGATCCAATAACAATAGTCTGCCATATTTTCGGTATAATTCCACAGGACAAAGGCATAGATGGCGAAGTGAACGCGAACCCCGCTGACCATGCCCTCCCTTTCGCCATACTGAGCGAAAATGCCAATCACCTGGATCATCATCATCAGATTGATGAGGCAGAACTTGAAGTACATGAAGAACTCAAAGGGATCCTTGGGCTCGCTGGGAGCATCTCGAAACTCCTGCTCCAGATGCATCCTCTGGAGCGTGCACCTCTGATTAATAGCCTCAAAGTGCACCGTATTTGCCACATATGTCACAATCACCGTGCAATACTTGATGGCCGTGTTGGCAAAGCTCACGTACAGGAGCAACTGCAGCCGACGGTCCCGGGTGTCGGTGAGGGTGCGAAAGTGATAGCCAAAGTAGCCGGGCAGCACCACAATCAGCAGCAGGCTGAACAGGTGTCCCCACAGTATGAGCAGCACCTTGACGCTGCGCTTGAGACGTCGCTGGGGCACATAATCGATCACCACCTGGCCGTAGATCACGGCGTACACATGGCCGTACTGGTAGAACTTGAACTCATGACGGTCCCAGAAACTGGCCTCTCTATCCGGCTCCGACATTCCGGTTCCGCTTTTGCAACTAGACTAACCCATGGCCATGGCCAGAAAGGTAAACAACAGACATCTTTACGTCTGTCGGGTTGCGTGTGTTGATTATTGGAGATGAGTGATAGGAAAGGCTTGGGAAAAGCATGGGGGGGGGGGGAAAGCAGAGGGGGAAAGGCAAGGAAATATACAGGTTTACCCCCGCCAATTGATTTTTGTTACTTTTCTATCATTAAGTACATTTTCATTTCAGTGTGGAATTCATAGTGGAACAGGAATGACTATATGCATGCCTTCCAGATTCAGTAAGTGGTAAGCTAGAGATTCAGGTAACTGAATTTTATACTGCTTTGTTGCTTAAACATTTCTGTACTCTTTGCTTATGCAGATATTTCTCTTTGAAAAATGTGTCTAAAAATAAATCTACTTAATAACTTATGCAAACAAATCAATTTCTATATGCTATTTTATTTATTAAGCAAATAAATTTGTGTATTTTGCAAAAAGAAAAAATATAACACTCAAAATTAGTAACTACATATAGTAAATCCAGAAAATCCTTATTTACTCATAATATTATAACATTTTTTGCTTAAAATATATACTTTTAAAAATTTTAAAACATAAAATCTACGATAATATTATAAGAATTTTCATAGTATATATACTTTTAAAATTTTCAAAACATAAAATCTACAATTTCACTAAATTTTTCACTATTTTCCTTATTTAAAGACTCTTTTCTTTTCCTTTTTTTTTACTGAAAAGATTTTACTAAGGCAATTATAGAACCCGAAGTCTGCAGAATCTGTAATATATAGTATTACTTAATATAAAATATTAATAAATAATTAAAATTCCCTACTAACCGAAGCAAAGGTGGCCAGTGAAGGTGAAAAGAACGGCACTGCCATGCTTAAGGCCCTCTGTGAGCGCAAAATCAGGAGCAGGATCAAGCGCCTTTGTACAGGAGAAAGTAGGTGCCAATGACAGGATCCAGTGACTCTGGCTAACTCCACGCTCTATATAAAAAAATTACATTAGTCTTAGAAATTACCTTAAAAATCTTATCCTTTAATCCTTTAAAACATGAACTTAACTTACACTCTCAGCCACCAAAGTTCCACCGTAACAATAAACCAGAAGTTGGCTCAAAGCGGCTATCGTATAGGCGATGTAGAGAAGTGCCCCCAGGCCATTGGTGCCCACGGTTAGTAGGTTAACCATGCTAAACCCTATCACCATTCCAGCGGATACAAAGTGTGCCAGGGTTATAATGGTATATCGCTTCCGAAAAAACTTGGTCAATTCTATAATGGCATTATGTCTGATTATTAACGCCCGCAATTGCTGCTCCAAATTGCAAAGCTGCACCGGTGAGAGTTGCAGGTGATCTTGAAAATAAAATATAAAAATAAATAACATATTTTCTATAATTAGAAAGTAAAAGCACACCTTGATATGGCTCAAAAATGGCTTGAATCTCGGCTTGCAGCATCTCAAAGAGTGCCGATATGTGGGCACAGAACTCAAAGTAGAAGCCATCACAGCCACCAAACATAAAGATGGTCACATATCCCGTGTAGGCAATGAAAATGTAGGTCAAGGGAAAAAAGGGGGAACTCAGGAGAACCGATGGCATTCTGTGGAAATGGAAAATAAATTATTAAAAATATATATAGTTATCTAAATAAACTAATTAATTTAATAAAAATTATTCCATAGAAATAACTAAACAGAAATGAATCAGTAAACCTGGAAAAATCCCTTTAACCCCTCAAACTCACGTCATATTAAAGGGCGTAACCCAAAGGATCTCCCCATCACGTTCCTGCAGCATCAGGACCAAGGCTATGAGTATCGGCTTCAGATTGTAGGTGGTGCAGGTAAAGAAGCCCGTGGACAAGGGCCAAAAGTTAATCCGCGCCGCCATCTCCGAGTACCTCAAGCGGATGCGTTGCTGGTCGGCTCTCTCCCGCTGCACCTCGAAGAGCAGCCCCCTCAGGGTGGTCCACATGTCGCAGAGATCGCTCCTGTAGCGCAGCATGAGGAACATCTTGAGGAGCGTCACCGCCGAGGTGCCCGCCGGGCAGAGGGTCTCCAGTGCCAGAGTGATCTTCTGCTGATCCAAGTACTGGAGACCAGCATGCAGTTCCGTGAGCACACCAATGGTCAGGATAACAAAGTGAACAGAGGCACGCCAAGGCAACCGCTCCTCCCGGCCTCCTGGCCAATATCCCATCAAGTTGAGGCTAAGATAGGGCACAGCAAAAAAGTAAACGGAGAGCGATTGATCGCGCTTCAAGAACCGGAACCACTGCACCATGGTTGATGGTGTTCGTACCACTAGTGATGTCCTGTGGACAGGAAGCTTACTTATAAGGGGAAGTACCAGGGATTTTACCAAGGGCAGAACACTGAAGGAAAAATAATTATCATACTTACAAAGAAAAAACTGTTAGATTTTGATTTTATCAGTAAAATGGAATTTATATTATTTATTTTATAATTTATTATTTTTATGTATTTATTTTATTATTTATTTTCGTATTAAAGAAAATAATACAGAGATTTTATATACAGAAACTTTTTAAATGAAATATTTTGAATATAAAGTTGTATTTATTTATTATTTACCAGAAATAAGTTATTTAAAGGAAATATAAAAAGAAAACCCTTGACCCCAAAAAAATATATTTTTTCTTATTAAAAAATGTTCAGTTTTGTTTATCAAAATAATTATAACTAAATGATTATACAGAGACTTCAGATAAAATGATTTTTTAGCCATGTTTTTTATTAATTCTAAATCAATTTCAGTTAAAGAAAATATTTTATTAATTTCTCTTTTTTTGGGAAATTAAAATTATAAAGTTTTTAAACAGAAATTTAAAATGATTCTATCTTAGAAAACCCATGATTATCTTTAACAAATAAACACCTTTATAATGTTTACAATCTTGTCTTATAATTTGATTTGCATTTATTATAATTTATATTATTTTTATTAATATTTTCCAGTGTTTTTTCCCAAGAAAAAGTATGACCCAGCTAATTGACTTGTTATGCAGCCAAAGTTTTCAAGCAAAAAGTTTTCTATAATTACAAAATCCTGGTCAACTCATGTCCCCCTTGTTCGTTATTTATGGCTAATGGAATTGGTAATAGAAATCTAAGCCAGGCAACGGACAGGCACAAGTATTTTAGCCGCCGCCAGGGGAACGAGTAGTCACAATCAGAGCTAATGCATCAATTAGCGCTAGCCGCTAATTTCAGTAATCAAAATACAAACAAATCAAGATTAAGACACTCGGACGTCGGACTCGGCGAATTCGTGCGTTTTTTTAACTAATCTCGTGGCCCATTCACGCACAGCATGAAGTTACAGGAGCGGAGTTGGTACATCTCCGGGTACACACTACGAATTGATAAGAAGTGATAGGGAAATTCATATATATATTTAAATGTCATTTTTGTACATTAAAAAAAATATATGCTTAATTTTTAGGAAATAGAAAATATATCAGATAGTTAAAGAAGCTGGAAGATCATTTTTTTCTGGCGTGAAATAAATTTGTTTCCTGATAGCTTAAAAATTAACATTTCTGCATTCAAATATTTGGTTTCTACATTTTCACCCATTTTTTTTCATTTTTGACGATGTAACCCCTTAAATTTTGTTTGTCCCAAAAATCGCATGGTTTTTTTATCATAACTTGGCTTAAACTCAACCGATTTCAGTCTGGTTTGGTTTTTTCTTCTTGGTTTTCAAAGGAGAACATTTCTGCATTCAAATATTTGATTTCAAAATTTTTTCCCATTTTTTAAATTTTGACATGAAACCCCTTAAATTTTTTTTGTCCCAACAATCGCGTGGTTTTTTGATCATAACTTGGCTTAAACTCAACCGATTTCAGTCTGGTTTCGTTTTTTCTTCTTGGTTTTCAAAGGAGAACATTTCTGCATTCAAATATTTAATTTCAAAATTTTGTTCCATTTTTTTTAATTTTGACGATGAAACCCCTTAAATTTTTGTTGTCCCATAAATCGCATGGTTTTTTGATCATAACTTGGCTTAAACTCAACCGATTTTAGTCTGGTTTGGTTTTTTCTTCTTGGTTTTCAAAGGAGAACATTTCTGCATTCAAATATTTGATTTCAAAATTTTTTCCCATTTTTTTTAATTTTGACGATGAAACCCCTTAAATTTTGTTTGTCCCAAAAATCGCATGGTTTTTTGATCATAACTTTTCTTAAACTCAACCGATTTCAGTCTGGTTTGGTTTTTTCTTCTTGGTTTTCAAAGGAGAACATTTCTGCACTCAAATATTTTAACTCTTAAATTTTCCCAATTTTATTTAAGTTTTGACGATCTAACCCCTTCCATTTTTTTTTGTCCCAAAAATCGCAAATAAATAATTTTACAAAATCAAAGGTAAAAGAACATTTTTCTTGTGTTTACTCCACTTAAAACAATCAATTTACTCATTCATTATATACAGTTATTTTTAACACAAATACGCTTCTTCTATTTCGATTTATTGACAAAAATTATTCCTCATATAATTTAGCACATTTATTAACTAAAATGAATATAAGCTGGAAACAATAATAAAATATCACATTTATTCGTTTGACCTGCCTCTTGTCTACAAAATGTTTACTCTGCACAAATCGGATTGAAATGGCATTAAGTGCTGGAAAAATTCATAGATTTTCCCCTAAATCTTCTTAAATTTTCCCTCATTATTTATCTGCTGTCTTATCACAATCTTTCCTCTTATTTATGTTAAGCAAATATAATGAGTTTTATCACAAGGCAAAAGCATATTTGCCACTTAAATTTCTTAAATTTTCCCTCATTATTTATCTGCTGTCTTATCACAATCTTTCCTCTTATTTATGTTAAGCAAATATAATGAGTTTTATCACAAGGCAAAAGCATATTTGCCACTTAAATTTCTTAAATTTTCCCTCATTATTTATCTGCTGTCTTATCACAATCTTTCCTCTTATTTATGTTAAGCAAATATAATGAGTTTTATCACAAGGCAAAAGCATATTTGCCACTTAAATTTCTTAAATTTTCCCTCATTATTTATCTGCTGTCTTATCACAATCTTTCCTCTTATTTATGTTAAGCAAATATAATGAGTTTTATCACAAGGCAAAAGCATATTTGCCACTTAAATTTCTTAAATTTTCCCTCATTATTTATCTGCTGTCTTATCACAATCTTTCCTCTTATTTATGTTAAGCAAATATAATGAGTTTTATCACAAGGCAAAAGCATATTTGCCACTTTGCTTAGGTGTTATCCCGGTCAGAACCAGAATTGTATGACCTTTAGTGAGTCACATTGATAAGCGTTAATTTCACAACAACAAGGTGGCTTATCAAAGCAGAAATTTATGGTAACAAATAGATGGGATATCACGTGATTTAATGATAAAAATATAGAGTTGATGAGTGATTTTAAAGAGTTTTAAAAAATATAAGAATAATTAGTGTAAATATATTTAAAAATATATCTAAGCTTAATGGCAGCTAATAAAATAATGTATAATAAGAATATAGAACCAAAGAACCTTGAACCTTGGTCTAAAACCCTTTAACACCTTAGGTAAACCCCGAAAATTCGCACCTGTTCCACCCGATGCCCAACAGTTGGAGTCATAAATCATGTGTCTGAGACACATTGAAGTTTTGTCAACGCCTCTCAGACGAGTCCAAGTTGATTTTTCTATATATATACACACTATATATAGTGTATATATGTACATACTTAGACTTGGTATATTTTGCAGGCACACTTAGATTAGCAGCGCACGTTCCTGGGCCGGGTGACGTCAGTGATCGCACGCAGCATACCTGGCAGCTCACGGGTTTAGTTTATTTTCTTTTAAATTTAGTATATGATCGGGTTTGGAATTGAAAAAGCCGAGACGCCATCGAAGGTCGATAATGGGAGGTGATAAGGTTTATGCCATAAGTTTAGTCTACGAATTTTCAGGCAGGTTATTTGCCCAAAATGAGTCAGAAAATAGAAACGAATTAGTATTGAATTTTAAATATATCAAAAATTAAACATAGATTAACAAACAGAAATAAGGATTGTTTATATATTTTCAAAGCAAAACTCTTGGCAAAGATAAATAAATAATTACTATTAATAAAAAAGGTTTATAAATATTGGCATTAACTTAACAAAGTTAAAATGTATCTTCTTGATTTTATTTTATCTTTAAATAAATAAATAAGCCAGAAAAGAGCTCTCCTGGTGTTGATTTTGTTTTCAAGTTCCTTTTTAATATTAAAATTTATAAAAAAGAAAGCAATTTCCATCCTCTTATATCGGTGACAGGTATCAAATGGTACTTAAAGTATTATTCCCGTGATATTCTTCTTTCCTAATCAAATAGTCCAAAGCCCAGTTACAAGGGCATCAAAATTGATATAAAACACTGACTAGATGATGATGATAATAATGATAATGATGATGATGATGGGTAAATTGCTTGATTCGCGGGATTGGGATAGATTTGATGGGCATAATTGCATCGGCAGTGCCGAGTACCGAACGGTTTGCAAATTGAATCAACGCCAATTGTTCAGCCCCTCTAGCAGTGTTGGCCCCTTTTGTATTTTTCTATAATATCTTCAGCCTCAATCCCCTTGCATATTTGGTTTGAGTATGTTTTCTAGTTTTTTAAATTTTTTATTTTTTGTTTTTATTATTGTTTTTGTTTTTGTGTTGCCACCAAATCGCAGCGCAGCTTCCTAGCAACAGAGCAATTGCTTTCTGTCCTCGAAAGCATACACACACCATTCATATAGAAAGCACACACGCACACCCACCGCACAGCACGCAACTTGAGTACAGTGGTAACTCGTAAAATATTTAATTTTTTAAATTTATTTATAGGGTATTTTATTTGAAATTTTGTAAGATATATTTTGGTTGTAATTTTCCACTAAGTTAAGTTTGCTCTATTTTTTATAAAATTTTATTTAGGTTCTTTTGTTCTTCTAGAACACCGACATAATTTTATTTTAATTTAGAAAATCTCTAAAATAAAAAAATCCTCTTGCTGCATTTTCCTTTTCTTCAATAATAAACTAAATCTTTCTGCCATAGCTCACTGTACCTTGGTGGCCTGACATTGTTTTTGAAGAGGCGATATAATGCCTTAATTTGGAAAGGGGGATTATATGTGTAAGGGGTAACCCCAGTGTCCAGCATCCAGAATCCAGCCTCTCTAACCGATCACGCTGTTGCATGACAATCTCAGCAAAAAACAAAATAAAAAATACAACAAAATACAGTGTGCACATGACCATTAGATAAGTTTATTATAAAAAAGCATGCGGGCCACAGTCAGAAACCGAATGCGAAAGCCATAAAGAAGTTAAGCAATTCCAGACAGTTTAGAGCATAAATTGCTTAATAGAGTTTATACGCCACAATTGGGGGCATAAAGAGTGTAGCACTTTATAATTCGGTTTTTTTCTATTCCGCCAAGCGGCAGACATTACCTAAAAAAATAGAAATACCAAATATAAAAATACAAAACAGACTTTACAGATAAAGTGCAGGAACACTAAGAAAGCGTATTTCTTAGAATGGATTATAAAGATATCTATATTTCCAGGAAAATATGTTTCATTTATTTTTAAAACAAGCCTTCTAAAATTTTCTAAGCTCATTTAAAAATAATTATTCCCTTGCCTTTATTAACTTTAACTATAATTAACCCTGAAACTGTTAACCCACTGATTTAATCTACATTTTTGGGGGTCAAAAAGCACAAAACACCGAAGGGGTTGCCTTTTCTTAATCAGTTTATATGGCGTTGGCGTAGTGTGCCTCCAATCTTTGGCTGGCTGCCCCGGGTATCGATGACTTACGCAATTTTATGGGGGTCCACAAGTGGCTGGGCCCCAAACGGGGCGAAATAAATGGCACAAGTAACAAAATCCACGCGATAGAGACCGATAGTCATCATCAGTCACCAGAAAATGGCGCCAAAAAAAAAAGCTAAAGAATTCTTTTAAATTATAAACCTTTTAAAAAATTTAAGAAACTTTTCTAATAACTAATAATTATATTTTAATTAGTTTGTAATTAAAAAAACTCATTTTAAAGAATCACAAAAGGGCGCAGGTCCTTCAATTTCGTATTAAAAATACAGGTAATTGTTTGGTAATTGGTTTGGAATTTATTTGAGCCTTATCTAAAAAATTTTCAGGTGGTTCAAAATCCAACTTACAAAGCAAGGGTCATTTTAGAAACGTATACTATTAATTAATTCATTAATCTCTTGTATATACATTTTTTTTATATTTTTCTATATTCTTATTAATATTTATATTCTATTAAGTCCAAGGCCCAAATAATATAAACAAATGTCTTACTTTCTTGCTTCAATTTATTTTAAATAATTAGTTTTCAATAAAAATTACATTACTATTTTTAATTCCTGAGGATATTACCTTACTAACTCAAAAATTATAATAAATATAGACAATATAATCGTCACAAAGAATTCAACTTCCAATTATATATAGTTTCCCTATTTAATTATGAGATAAGAGAGTTAAACAAATAACCCTTGGTAAAAATCAATAACACCCTTGATTAACTAACTGAAATATTTAATAAATAAAATGATGATAAAATGCATTTATTTACTGCCACTAGGCCAGTGCAGAATTGTTTCCATCCGAACTGGTGACCCCGATTTTTGGTGATCCATCATCATCCGGGAAATTTGGCGATCCGCTGCAAAAAAATAGCTAACAAAACGATGGGCCTCGATCATAAATTGCCGCTGATGATCACCAATTAAGCTGGCGAAATTAATGCGAAATTTGAGACGTGATAATTTCAATTCATTCTTCTCTGGGAGTTACACTCAGGGACCATCAATTAGTTGTATATATCGAAGAGAAATATGTACATAATCTTGAAAAATAAATATATAAATGGATTATGTATTTACTGTTTATATTGCAGATGATGGGATAAATATAGGTTAGACTAGTGGTAAAAGCAAATTGATTTTCTATCCTCTTGTAATTTATTTGAACAATAAAAACTTATTTCTGTGTCATCCTGAAACTTGATTCTTATTTAATTTCATTGTTTTTTTTTTTCCTGTGTGTATATTAACTTATATTTAGAGTATTAACACTTCCTTTAACTACTTATAAATGAGTCTCTTATCGACGCCACGCGCCGTACTACCATTCCGTACTGCACATATTGTATCGCTGGCTTCCAGGGCAGAGACCACCTCCTGGGTTCCTAATCTTGCCCCGGCTTTATCGTACGGCTATCGAATATTTTTTGCTATAGCGGACTTTATGGCTTTAAACGCTGGCCGGATCGCCTTCGCAATGCACAAAAAAGCCAAAAAACCAAATACAAAATGAAAATGAAAATAAAAATACAAAAATACATGTCTACGAAACGTAAAAAGCGAAAAGCCTCGGCTGATGATATCAAAAGCGCCAGGAGACAGGCGGCAGACAGAGGCGGCGGGCGACGACCGCAACGCATGCGCGGTTCACGTGAACACACTAAATCAGCCAAGTGGAGAGGGTTGTCAGTTTGGCGGTTTTTAAGGCTACTTTAAAATAAAAATAAAATATTTGTTTAGCTATTTAAAAGTAAATTTTTTAAGGAAGTTTTTAGTTACAAATAAGGTTTAAAAATATATAAAATAAGTTATGATTTCTCTATTGAAGAGAATAAACTTAAAACTTAAATTAGTTGAGTGATGTCTTATAATTATTTAATTTATTAACTGTTGTATTTGTTTTGTATTTTATTCAACAATTATTTTTATATTTTATTGACTGAAAGAAGTTTATAAATAGGTTTCTTATCAGAATCCAAAGAATTTATAAATTTATACATTTACAACAAATATATCTTCAAGAAATACCTTGAGCCTATTTATTCTAATTTTAAAAGGAAATTTACTTTATTTATTAATATTCCTTTATTTAAAATATACCAAAGCTTAAGTTTTACCTTCTAGATATTTAAATGTGGCTTGATTTAAATTTCCTAAAATCTACCCACCTTTTTTTAGAGCTCTGAATCATTTGTTAAGGATATTATTTAAATCCAAAAAAATATATCTCCTCCCCCGTTTAGCTTCTCAAAAACTTAGCCAACACTGAATTGGTCTCAAGATGCCGCCGACGATTAATAGGAAATTATTTCACGTTTTTCAGCTTGTTTTATTTTATTGTACAAATGTACGTTCGCCGGTTTATCGGTTTGTCTCCGCGTTTCGCGGCTAAACGCCATACATACTATATATGTACACACACTATGTGTGTTAATTGTGCATTTAAAATTGAAATAAAATTTAGCTTGTCGCTATTTATTTGATACGTTAAATTGATGTTTCTTTTGGGCCGTCTGTCTGCAAAGCCCGACCAGACACCAGACGTTTTTATTTGCGTTTACAATTTAGATTAGCTGGCGAAACCGTTACACCCAAAGAGAAATAAATGATGATAAAAAGGCTATAATATTTATAATTATAGCTCTTCATTTTGACATCGCCATCATTGAATAGTCATGGTTTTAGTATTTTATTTAAAAAAGAAAAACAACCTGGCATACCTAGAAGCTTTTTAAGGAGATCCTCTCTAAGGTTTATATATCTTTTTTTTTTGACTCATACATGGATTTTTTTTATAAATTAATGAATTAAATATATATATTAAAAATTGTTCCTGTTAAAAGTAATTCAATTATTAATTCTTTTGTTTTTTATACGAACTAAAAAGTCTTACAAGGTAACTTTTGAAATTAACATTTTGCCTAATTTAAATAAATCTTAAACCTTGGAAAATATATTATGTAACATACTAGTTTTTTTTTTTAGTACCAAAATACTATTTCTAGAAGCTGTAAATTCCTCTTAATTTCGTCTAGAAAAAATCCATAAAATCAAACAGTTAACCCTTTCTGTGCGAAACTTGTTTGCAATTAACTTTTTCACACCTTACACGCCCCAAGACAGTGCTAACATTTTTCTGTGGGTGATATAAGGTTAAGCCTAAAGATACTGGAAAATGGTGTTACAATTGTTTAAAGGTTAAACGAGAGCTAAGAAGATAATGTTTACACAAGGTAATATTTTGTATATATAAATAAACATAAATATTTTTTAATATACTATAAAATAAACATGTTTTTATAGAAAAAATATAGGTTTAAATATTTTACAAGAATAATTAGTATAATTAGAATGCCTACTTATTTATATTTCTATTATATTCTGTATTTTTTACTAAAATTTTCTTGATATTTATATAAACAATATATACAAATTTGAGGGCTAAAAAGGTACATTTCTCCAGTTCTACATATTGTCTGGCATCTTCTAATTTTCTCTATTTTTTTTTAACAACTATTTATTTTTGTTTTGTTTGCCTGACGAGGCGAGCGCGACGCCAAGTAATAATAAAAAATTGGAGAATCTTGAAAAGGTAATTAGCACATGGTCGTGTTTGTTTTATGCGCCATAAAAATAATCAAAAAATCGAGTCACACATCCGAACATCTCCCCAGTTGTCCGAGTGCGAAGTGATCGGAGCGGAGCCGTAGCCCCGGAGCCTATAAAAGCGGATCAATCGCCGCTGGATTTGCGCAGTCGCCCTAAAGAAGTGCCCACTGTATCATCCACTCCCACTCCAAAAAGGAGCAGGCCCCCAAGCCCCCCCCGCCAAGACAACAAGTGTGTTTCAGTTCAAAAAGTTCGCGTGTGTTTTTGTGCCAAAATTCATTCACATTAGCTTCCAGATCGGAATCAGAATCGGAATCAGATTTTACAAAAAAAAAAAGAAACGAGAAATAAAAACAAGCACAATAAAATGCATTCAGCGTAAGTTGTTCATCATTACATCAGCCGCTTTGCCCTTGTCCTTGTCAAAAAAAAAAAGCAAAAATATATACATATATGTATATAAGGAAAGAAATTAACAAATTTTACGATAAGCGACTTTAATCATTTAGACGCATTTTCACCGGACATCTAAAGTGAATTAAAAATAAACAAAACAATTTGGCAACTCAACCTGCAACTGTTATTTTTCTACACTGAAAACAGGATCAAGGTGGATTCAAGGTTTTTTTTAAAATGGAAATTAAGGAGATACAGAATATATTCGAAATGTCAAATAGCTAGGAAGCCACGAAACTCGGACATATTTTTATTAGGATTTTTTTGTTTGTTCTTTATATATTTTTTTTTTCGTTTTTTGAAAAATCGTTTACAATAATTAAAAATTTAAATGTGTGCCAGGAATACCAAGAAATTTTAAAAATTATAAATAATTATATTCTGGGAATATAAAAATGTTTATTTTACAAACAATTATACATTGCAAAATATAAAATAAAGATTTAACTTGGAATATTCATGGATATACATAATATTAAAGTTAGAAGAAAATTATCTAAATTTCGCGCTTGATAAAAATTACAAACAAAAAATCATTAAAATATTTTACTTGTATTTCTTTTATTAAATTCCCAAATTGGTTCCTTTATTTTTGTTAATATTATAAAAATTACAAAAAAACTAAGAAAAAACACAACTTTTTAGGTAAAATAAAAATTGTATGAAAAAAATAATTATAACTTCTCAATTTTAAATATGATTACCGTTTAGTTTTGAATAATTAATATTTATACTTGTGTTTAGTAAGGTTTTTACCTAAATTTAAAGTGATTTAAAGAGATTACTTAATTTTTTTTTATGTGTGACCGGAAGCGTCAGCCAGGAATCCAATTGGGAGAGAGCGCTCTCCCTCTTGCCATCTCTTTCGCTCGCAAGCGACAAACTGCAAAGCGTCTAATCTGTCTGTGGGTGGTAGTTGGGTGGAGGAGGAGGGGCGTCGATCGTGCAGCAACTGCGCCGCAGCAGAGGCAGCGACGACGTCAACGTCGGCAGAGGCTGCGGCGACAACAGCTGTTGCTTTTGTTTTCAATGGCGAGCTGCCGTCGCTGCACTATGGGCCAAAAGGTCACATTTTGTGGTTAAAAATTGAGTTCAGAAATTTTAGAAACATTTAGAAAAAATATATCTTTTTCCCAGCTTAAAATTAGCTTTACATAAAAAAATATGCCAAGAGGCTTAAGCTAAAATTAAAATTTAAATAAAATTCTTACAAAAGTTAGAAAAGCACGAATAGTTGCAAAATAAAAATATAAAACGAAAAATTAATTTTATTATTAAATTATTAAATATTATTATTATATTAATTATTATTAAAGAAAAATAAAAAATAAATGAGCATTAGAAATTGCACATTTATGATTATATATTCTGTTAAAGGATTATAAGTAATATTGAACCCAGAAAAGTATGCTATACTTTTTGGTGATATATTATTTAAGCGATCCTTTTTTTGAACACAGTATATAATTTGTTTATAATTTGTTATAATATTATTTTATTGTTTTTTTAAATACAAAAAAATACACAGTATTTTTTACCCAACAAATGTACCTGTCAACCCCATAGTACAGCGACTGCTAGTTCGCTGTAAGTGGAAGTGGAATGGTACTACTGTACGCTATGTTAGTGTAGTGCGGTGCATAGTATAGTACACTATAGTGTAGTATAGTATAGTACGGGATAGTGTATATAGTGCGACAAGAACAACAAGCAGCGAAATAATATTATTAGTGGCGGGCGGGCGAGCGCGTTGCTTTTGTTTTGTTTCGTTGTTTGTCATTATAAATTGAGTGGGAACAAGGGGCTCCAGCTTAGTCGTGTTCCAGTAACGCTTCCGCGCACACAAAAAAAATAAATATAAATAAAATAAACCAAAGGCCAGTTAAGAATCCCGACTAGCGAAAGGACTCAGCCGCTGTCCAAGCTCCATTTCAGTTTTCAAATTTATAACCGACAGTTGCCAAGCAATCAAACAGGTGCGGATCCTCCTAATAATAATATTTTGTATAACTACCAAAAATCCAAAACCAGAGTGCCAAAAATTTGAATATTGTTTATTTCTGATCCGCTTTCGATTTCGATTTCGTCTTTGCCTTTTTTTTTGTTCTGTTGTTTGGTGCCCTTAATCGCAAGAGCAGTATGTCCGCTAGGATCCTGGAGGACTCGCCCAACGCGCGCATCAACAAGACGATCCTGGATCGCTATCTCTCCCTGCCGCTGCAGGAGAATATCGTCCAGGCTACCTACGTGTGGATCGATGGCACCGGCGAGGATCTGCGCTGCAAGGATCGCACCCTTGACTTTATCCCATCGAGCCCCAAGGGTGAGTGTACTTTACTGGGTACTTAAGTGGGGGAGTTATGATCTTTAGGGTTTTTTTTTTTAACTAAGGTGCATAATTTTTGCGGTTTTTAGTTCGAGGGATTTATTATTGGTTTTGAAATATTGTTAGGAGGTAGCACTCATTTATTTTATTTATTTATTTCTTGTTGCCCAGATTCTAATTTATTTAATTTATTTTTGTTGATATTTGTGAGATATTAGTTAATTTTTCTATATTTTTTATCAAGCAAATTTAGCACGTTGTACATTTTAAATTTAATTTTAAATTGTTTGTTTTCTTTCTGCACTAAAATCATACAAAAAAGTGTGTATAAATAAATATACCATCTCTGAAAAATAAATTAATACATCGTTACAAGCTTTTCAACAAATTCTTTATTTAATTGAATTAAATATTCCTAAATATTTAATTATGAAACAGAAATTTAAAAAGAATTCCCATACTTATTGCTTAGCCTAAATTATAGTCAGCGTTTCACATTCAAATTACAATTAACTATACTTAACTATATTCCTAATTTAAAAACTAATTCCTAATTCAAACCCGATTTGCGCCTGCCCCAAAGTACTTTTTGTAGAAATGCCTACATTAAGTAATTTAGCTCTTATCGGAGCATAGGTCGCGTCCGCACTTGATTTATGTGCGAACTGCTTGATTTCTGACAGTGTAATCTTATCTACATAATTTGGAGTGGGCCAACTTAAAACTGTCTTCGTCTCCGGCGCTGGGCTGATTTATCGCGGTAATTCGCCATTTAATTCCCGGAATTCTCGATCTGAGACTCTTTATGGCCATTTAGCTCCATAATTGTTGTTTAATAGATCGTGAATAAAGCTGACGGCTTTTAAACAAAGTTTTAATTTTTTTTAAATTTTGTATACAAACTAAGCAAGGGTGTAAAATATAAATACAAAAATATGGAGGAAAAATAAAAAACTAGTTTAAGGTTAAATACAAAAAATAAAGGAGTTAATTAGCAAACTTAAAGCAAAACCAGATCAGAAAAAAGAAAGCTTGTAATAAAACATAGGCTATTTTTAAAAAATCTCTCCATTCACAACTATAAATATTATATTTTTATTGAACATTTTAAATTTTCGTAACTAAATTCATACACAGGTATAAATATAGAATAAAAAAAGACAAAAGCTGGCTCTAAAAACGTTTGTCTTGACAGGTGCTAATTTTTCAAAATTAGTAAAACACCTTTGATGATCAGAAATACACACAAGCTCACACACCTGTCCCGACACTTTTCAATTAGGAGCTTTTATTCAGGGAATTTCTAAGCTGGGAAGCTGTATTTGTTCTTTAATTATTGTTTACAATTTTTATGTAATGATACAAAATAATAGAAGACATTATTTGCAACTTTAATTTGCAAAGAAGAGTTTAGAAAATAATTAATAAGAGAAGGTAATGAAGACACATATTTATATACCACATATTTATAGAACAAAAATATAAATAAATTTAAAAATTTATTTATATATTTTGCAAAATTTGTAAATAATAAAAAGCAGCTTACCATTTCTTAAAAATAAATATAGCTACAAATTATTCCTGAAACTGCTAATAATATTAACAAAATTCGCATTGTTTCAACATTATCTTCCGCCTTGTCACTTGTCAGTATTAATTTGCTTTAATTCATATTTTACGACAATTACCACGCAATAGAAATATATATTTATGAACATATATAGCCTGGCTATAGCTCGGGCTATACCAAAGTGGATCTGTGCGATTTTATGAGCGTCTGAAAATCTAGCCCCATAAATGCCCCGAAAAAAATGCGTCGAAAAAAAAACCAAAAATGGTGGCAATGAACGGCTTCGTCTGTTGGAGCTTATTGCCCGCTGCGGTTTTTTATTGATCCCTCTCATGACCTTTGCCTTGGCACGATTCTGGCGGTGGTTCTCCATTCCATTCGATTCAATTTAGCGTCTGGGAAGTGCTTTATGGTCTATGGCTGAATTTTCACGACTCAACTCGCGTCTGATAATGCGATTTAATCGCCGGGGGATACGGGGCGCTTCATAAAAAGCCGTACGGACTTGAAAGAGTTTTTATTTTGTTTTTTTTTTTTTTGTAGCGGGCGTGTGGACTCCGGTGTTAATTGATTGCGTTTTAATGTGCAATTATATACCCATGGACAAGTCAGGCCGAAGAGGAAGTGATATGGGGGTGTTGTAAACTATTTTTAAACTTTTTTAAACGATACAACTGGAATGGTAGATAATAAAATTTAAGGGCTGATAGAAGAGATATTTCTTGAAATTTTTGGGACTTGAAATCAGTGTCGAAAAAATAAACACTTTATCAAGAATAGGATATAAAAGCTATTAAAATTGATTGAAAAATTTTTTATAGTAGAAATACAATGAAATGTTGTCTTTAATTTTAAAATTAAAAAAGAAAAAGACTTGATTTTCTGTAGGATAAAAAATATATGGATAAAAGTCAATGAGAACTTTAAGACAATTAAGTTTAAGATTAAATTTAAATTTCAATTTTATTTTCAACTTCTATTTCAATTCAGTATAATTTAGAACAGTTCTAGTATTACAATAGTATGACAGTTGAACTCCTAAACCTTCTAATATATGCAACTGCAAATGATCAAGGGAAAGGGATGCTTAAATTTTAATTTTAATTTCAATTAGAGCGTAATCAGTATTACAGTTAACCCACTAAACCTACTGTTATACTTCGAATGCAAGCAATCACAACTAGTATTACAGTTCTGGTACTTAACTTTCTGGTAAATGAGAGCACAAGTTAGTAATGAAGATGGAGGCTTATAATTTTAATTCATAAAAATTAAAACTGTTTCAGTATTACAGTTGACCCAATGAACTGTTATAATCTAAGCAAAACCAATCAAGCAAGGGACAAGGACAGCAAGATTTGTAGGCTAGATAGATCGGCCGATGAAAAAACCCCCTTATTTCAATCGCTATGAAAACATTGATCAGTCAACTTGACTAGACAGATTAATTATTCCACTTGCACTTGAAAAACGAACACAAAAGCGGAGGCAATAGCAAAAATGACTT
This sequence comes from Drosophila seguyi, assembly GCA_008042675.1. Taxonomy (NCBI): domain Eukaryota; kingdom Metazoa; phylum Arthropoda; class Insecta; order Diptera; family Drosophilidae; genus Drosophila; species Drosophila seguyi. The sequence goes on from VNJU01001834.1 coordinate 178,938, forward strand.
AATGCGCACACAATTACTAATTAAGAAGCGTGCCGCCCTCTTCCCACTCACACGGGGGGAACGGCATGCATCTCGAATGGGTTGGGTTGGGGGAGGTGGAGCAGTTGTGGGAGAAAAGCCACACGCGCCTCTCCAAGCTTATATTTTCTCTCTTTTTCTTCTTTTTTTTCGAACACACTCAGAGAGAGAGAAAGAGGGAGAGTGAGAGTGAGAGAAAGAGCTGATAGACCGCTGAGTCAGGTTAATCGCTTGCTAACCCTGCTTCCCCTTTCATTTCAAGTTCAAAGGAGGAAATATTTAAATTGCCCATTTTCCATCGAAATGACAGTTAATCGTTGAAGCGTGCGCGACAATCGATTTTTTTGGTTTCAATTGCACTATTGTCTAGCCTATATTAAGCCCCCACTTTAACCGCAATCAAAAGTAATTGAAACTTTGTAATACGGTTGCATTTTTAAGCTTGTCACTTCAAGGATGATGGGCAAGCTAGAACGGGATGGGAATAGAGTTTGTAAATGCTTGAAAAGTACAGTTTGCAAGCCTGGAAAAAGGATCAAGTCAGAAAGAGATGGAGGTAGAGACTGAGAATTACAGTTTACAGGCCTTGCAAAAAGGCTTAAGAGAGAAAGAAATGAAAGTAGAAATTAAATGTCCGAAAAGTACAGTTTGCAGACTTTTTAAAAAGGGTTATATAAAAAGAGATGGAAATTTAATTTGGAAATGATTAAAAAATACAGTTTGGAACTCTACTCAAAAAAAGATAGAAATCAAGTTTGTAAAAGTTTGAATTTTAAATAAAACAGTTAACTTTTAGATTGATAATATACAATTTATAAGATTAGATATATATTTTTTAATATTAAACAAAAACATATATTCAATTAACTCAATATTAAGACTTTAAATTCAAAAAATATCAAAACAAATATGATTTAAGTATTTACATAAATTATTTAATAAAACAATAACATTTAAAATCTCAAAAAATCAATCAATCTTCAAATACACTATCTGTTATTTCAGTGTTTTCCAATTAATTATTATCTTTTTGAGAGTGTAAGTCACTTTCAAGATCAATGATCTCTCTGGAACTGTAATCTCTGGGGATCGAGTGCTAATCTAATCAGCGCTTGACATTGTTTTACCGCTGTGTAGGACAGAAATCGGAAGCAAATAGCAACGCTTTTTTTTCCACGAGGGTGTTACCTGTCGCTTGAGAGGTTGCAGGTGGGGTGGGTGGGTGTCGGAATGGTGGAAAGGTGAGAGCAAGGCTAATAACAATAACTGTAGTAACTGGCTGGCTGCTGCTGCTGCTGCTGCTGCTGGCACAGTGACACACTGACACATGAAAACCTGTCTACAGCTGTTTATCAATTGGAGTGTTCGCACACACACACGTCATAGAACGATAGAGATACCAGTTTGTAAATGAAAACGCTGCCTCAAGGTCACCTGACGCTGTCTGTTACAGCAACAACAGCCACAGCAGGGATCCTCCCCTCTCAACCCTCTGTGAAAATTTGCATAAGTAAAATATTTTCATTAGCATTATTTACAGTGTCCGCGGGGGAATTAACTATTTATTAGAATAAACAACAAATGGCTGTCAGGTTTCTCTCCCCTTAATATCACAGTTTCAAAGTTCTCACTTTACCCAGTTTATTTTTTATTTTTTGTTCTATGATGGATCATCATCATCAACGGAATACAAGGCGAGTTCCGGTAGAGGAAAATGGGGGAGAAATGAAAATAATACTATACTAAAGAGACAAACAAAACAAAAGGGAAATGTTATATGTGCACTGCATTTTTATACTCATTTATTTAAATATGCAGCTACAGTGGTTATGCAATGATAAAGAAAAATATTTATTTTTTAAGGCAATAAACGAATTTTTAATTCTAAAAATTGCCAAGGATTCGATTTAAAGACTTGGATTTCTGTTTAACAAAATGAATAATAAAAAAATGTTTTTGTAATTATTATTACAATTATAATTTTGTGGCAAAATAAAACCTTTTTTCTAAGACTTAATCCATTTTTAATAGTCAACATTTTAAGTTTCATAATTTATTATTAGTTAATTTAATATTTTAGGAAGCGAATTTTTAATTATAAAAACTGCCAAGGCTTTGATTTAAAGACTTGGATTTCTTTTTAACAAACTGAATAATAAGTAATACTATTTGTAATTATTATTACAATTATAATTTTGTATCTAAATAAAACCTTTTTTCTAAGACTAAAACATCAGTTTTAATTAATCAATAGTCAACAATTTTAATTTATAATAATAAATTTAATAAATACATGTATTTAATATAATTATTACATCTTTATTAATTTATTTCCATTTAACCCCGCTTTGTTATATTTCATAATCACACAAATACCATATTAACATAACCAAACAAAGCCTGGCCACAACTGGTTTAGTTTTCTATAATTACAGTTCGAATATAATGTCAATAATAAGTGTTATTAAGTACATATTATATGCATTTAACAATAAGATGGTAACATCAAGAACAGGGTGCATGTTTTAAGAGAAACATGTGAGTTTTTCAAACGGAAACCAGACCAGGCCTCCCCTTTAGAGCCCCAATTGCTGTCAATTACAATTAACTCGAGGGTATTACAATCTACATGGGTGACCTCTATATAAGTCAGACCCCGTTTCGACCCCTAACAAAACTCCAAATAATAATCTTTGCTCGCTTTATTACAGAGCTGCCCGTTTGGAACTACGATGGCAGCTCCTGCTACCAGGCCGAGGGCTCCAACTCGGACACCTACCTGTACCCGGTGGCCATCTACAAGGACCCCTTCCGTCGCGGCAACAACATCCTGGTGATGTGCGACACCTACAAGTTCGACGGCACCCCCACGGACACCAACAAGCGCAAGACCTGCCTGGAGGTGGCCAACAAGTGCCTGGATGCGGAGCCCTGGTTCGGCATCGAGCAGGAGTACACCTTCCTGGACTTTGATGGTCATCCGCTGGGTTGGCCCAAGAACGGTTTCCCGGGACCCCAGGGACCCTACTATTGCGGTGTTGGAGCCAACAAGGTGAGTTTAAGATACTTATCGATAGATTTTCAATATGTTTTCGATATCTGCATTAGCAAGAGGAAAATAATTTATTTGTAGGGTTTTCTGAAACATCAATGATAGATTCGAAATTTATAAAAATAAATTGTAGCTTCAATTTGGGTTTATATCCCTTTATAGATCTTATTTACATAAATCGATACCTATTGCTGTAACGATTTTTTTGCGATAACAGGAAATTTCTGTATTTATAATGTTTCCAGAAAATGTACAAATGAAACAGTTCAGAGGTTTAAAATTCAATTTAAATAAAACATTCTGCTAAATTAAAGCTTATTATTTATATTTTTTAAACCTTCTTCAGGTCTATGCCCGCGACATTGTGGATGCCCATTACCGCGCCTGCCTGTACGCTGGCATCAAGGTGTCCGGCACCAATGCCGAGGTGATGCCCGCCCAGTGGGAGTTCCAGGTGGGACCCTGCGTGGGAATCTCCATTGGCGATGACCTCTGGATGGCCCGATTCCTGCTGCACCGCATCTCTGAGGAGTTTGGCGTAAGTTTTGGAGATTTCTGACCTTAAAAAATATATTTACTTTTAAAATTAATTATTTAAACTACATCTTTAATTCTTGTTTAATTTTGTATTTAATATATACTTACTTAAATTACAGATTGTGTCCACCCTGGACCCCAAGCCCATGCCCGGTGACTGGAACGGCGCTGGTGCCCACACCAACGTCTCCACGAAGGCGATGCGCGAGGACGGCGGCATCCGGGACATTGAGAAGGCCGTGGCCAAGCTATCCAAGTGCCACGAGCGCCACATTCGCGCCTACGATCCCAAGCAGGGCCAGGACAATGCCCGTCGTCTGACCGGCAAGCACGAGACGAGCTCGATCAATGACTTTAGCGCTGGCGTGGCCAATCGTGGATGCAGCATACGTATTCCCCGTGGTGTCAATGATGATGGCAAGGGCTATTTCGAGGATCGCCGGCCCAGCTCTAACTGCGATCCCTACTCCGTGGTGGAGGCCATCTTGCGTACCATTTGCCTGGACGAATAAGCGGAAAAGGTCACACTTCCGTTTCCGCTTCCGCTGCAAAACACTTTTTTGTTATCGATTTATCGATTGTTGTTAAAACACACACCTTGATCCATTTGACCCTGAATTCACTGATTTACCCGAACATCGAACCCGAACAACACCCGAAGTTATAAGAAGCATTACGTAGGCTTAGATTTTAGGCGTAATTAGAGCTCGCACTCAAGTTTACCTAATAACGTATTTTTCCCCTCCCAGAAAAGCCAGAAAAGTAGACACAACCAGAATAATTATTCTATTCTAAGGCAGCCCCTCCTCTTGCTGATATTTTTTTAATATATCTCTTGTTTTTTTTGTTTGCCTTCAGCTGCTGTTATTTAGGTTTTAGTGAGTTTTTTTTTTTTTTGTTTTTTTTTTACTGATCTTAACCCGATCAGTCATATGTAAGAAGAGCAAGAACCCAAAAAGACATCCCCCTACAAAATAATGAAGACAAAGCTCTAGTATCAAATCACTCTCTAAGACCCAGAAAACAAATCCCTACCCATGTATTTCTTAATGATATTAAATAATTAACTTTAATCCTAAACTATATATACATACTATATACTCTTTAGTTAAATAAATGCACTAAAAAATAAACAAAAAAAAATATATACAAATGTGGAATTTTATTGGTCACTTTGGGATGGTTTTTGGGCTAAAAAATATGTATCATAACCATTAAATTCCTTATCTCATAATTTATTTAAATTTACGCCTTCAGCACGTGCTAGTTTGTACAAATTATACACAAATATATAGTAAATATAATCCATATATATTTCATTAATCCTAAATGCAGGTGTAAGGGTTATCAGCAATTAGTTTTTCCAACCGATAAGCTGCTATTTTCTATATAATTAATTGAGTAAAAACTATACTGCGGTTAGAGCTCTCAATGAGCGTAGGCTAATCTTTAAATTGCATTGAAATAGTACAAAATTAATTGAAAGAATTAATCAAAAACATTTTAAATTCAATAAAAAATAAAATATTAAAATATTGTAAACAAAGTTTATGAATTTTTCTCGCTAAAGTATTATTTTTTCCCCATAATCTCCCATATAATCTCTGCCTCCCTACGCTTTCTCAACAATTTACCATTAATAACCGACAAAAAAAATCGCAATCCATAAATGCTAATAAATAAACGAAGGCTGTGAAATTGATTTATTTGCATTAAGTACAAATTTATTGTGTGCTTACTAATTAATTGGCTTGAAAGGATTGATATTGGGTCAACAAATCGTTATCGTCTGTGTCGCAAAGGTCGTTGCCATTCCTGTTCGCAGGTTTAATTTATAAACCAAAGGAGGTATTTTCACAATTTCAATTTTAATTTATTAAGCAGACAAGGGAAAGTCCAGTGCAATTAGCTCTCCAATCAAGGGTTCAATATTCCCAATGAATCACACACAGTGAGCTTAAATTGTTTGAACAGCAATTCGCACAGGTTTCGCCACACTTATTGGGTTAATCTGTTAGCGACAAGTACAAATATAAATATTTGCCAGTCAAGTCTAGACTTAATGTGGCCTACAAAAGGATTGCTAATAAAGTATAAATATATATTTAAACATTTAACTTGCGCTTTCATTGACTCAACTATTAATGCGCAATTAATTTTGGGCCACAATTATAAATAACCCAGTTAAAACACTTTACTTGTTTGCTTTTCATTTTTATTTATTTAATACTACAAATTGTTGTAACTTTGATTTCATTTTGTATGCATATCCGTTGAATTCTTGTATTGATTTTGTATATTAAGTTTGAATTTTACCTTTCCAGCCCGTTTGCTCTTCAATATTTCAGTTTTATCGTTATTTTGATATAGGTAGGTAGGTATATATGTATACATTTTGTTTCTCTTTGTGTGTATATGTTATGTATTTAACACTATTTGTGGTTTTATTTGTTTTTTTAGTTTTCGTTTTCTTTTTGCAAACTACATACATGTCATTTCATTTGTGATTCAGAATTTTGTTGCTTGGATTTACAAATATTTTTATCTCGGCGTCACTCAGCTTTACATTATAATATTCAACAAACGGTGAAACGAAAAATCACAATAAATAAGTGCAAATAAAGAAAGGGAAGCTGTGTGAATTGGTATACTTTTCTAATACATTGTTTCAATTATAAAACAAATCTGACAAAATATTACATCGAAATTAGCTGCTCGATTAATTAAGAGAGCTTCAATTTTGTTGAACAGAAATTCGCACAGGTTCCTCTACATAAATATCCTTCTCTACAAACATATCGCAAATACATAAATGGGGCTTAGAGACTCATATTAACTAGTTTAATCATATATATATATATCGTTTAATTTGTGCTTTCGCTTGCCATAACATAAGTAATACGCAATTAATTCTAGAATCGCCAATAATATCGCATTGCTCTATCCCGATCGCGGAACGTCTCCTCTGCGGCTGATGGGGAAATTTATTGACTTGGGAATGTGTTTAATATTTTTGTTTAAATTATAGCCTGTCCACTGCAGGGCTGATCGTTAATAATACTGCCCCACCAGCCTTCCTTAAGGACAGTTAATGGTTGTTTGCCGCAGAAATGTATATAACATATATTGTACATTGCATAATTCGTTAATTAATGTTATAATGCATTAATCGCGTTTGAACATAAAATTCGAATTGTTCTGCGATATATACTTAAAGTTAACATAGCAAAAAGTTTTTTTGTAACATCAATCTTCAGCATTGTTTTTTTTCTTACGGGCTACGACAAAAAACACATTATATCGATTTTGGAATTACAAAAAATAAGTTTATCGATTTATTGATTAATCGATAAGTTATAAACCTAAAACACTGAGGACGTCATGAGTTGGAAGATTAACAAATGATAATAAAAACTTGATATAAAATAAAAATATATATTGCACATGGAAAACAACAGTTTAAACTGAATGAATAATTGTTACAATCGCAAATCGTTTATCGTTTATCGGTCATTGCAAGTCGTTCGATTGCCAGATATCGATTTTCTTGTCAAAGCTGCCCCAATATGAGTAAAAAGGAACCATACATATATATATATATAAATCATATTTATCTTTTGTTTTGTTTTTGCTTCCAAGTCGAATATCGTGAGTAGTGCGTGAATATCGTAGATCGCTAGCTTAATATCGTTTTTAAATGGAGTTCCGTGATTCCTTCACATATCGTTTTTAACTATTTTAAATAGTTGTATCATTATTTTGTTTGTTTTCGTTTTCGTTATTTTTGTTTCCTCAGTTTCTGATGCTGCATATTTATCTTGCATTTGGCAACGCTTTTGTTACTTTGTTACTTTCGCACTTGGGTTTTTTCTTGTTTTTGTTATTATAAATCGTGTCTGTGTTAAGATTGGTTTAGCTTATTGGCTATTACGAGTTACAAAATTCATTCAAATGTTATTAAATACTTTCAACCTACAGAAGGAGGAAATTAAAATCAAAAACCAAAAGAGGTGTACATATTTTTCTTGTTAAAAATCTGATATTGATTGATTTTAAAAACGTTTTCGTTAACATTTTTTTGTTTTCTTTTTTGATGCGCTTAAAACTTACACTTAAAGTGACTTGTAGGTGGTGGCTGGGAATGGGTTTCGGGATGGGGTTTTTTTTGGGGGTTTTTATAAAATTCATTGCATTGCCTATGTGCTACAATCTAGGGTGATCGCCAAAATACTCTCTCTAGTCGCATAGTCGCATCATGGAAACAGTTGTCTCTTCTTCTCGATAAATTTACAAAATAAGTGAAATATTTGAGTCCAAAATGTGTGTTAAACCGGTTGCGTTTTGCGAAACTTGAAGGTTTTTATGGAAATTTTAGAAAAAAAATTAAAGTACCAGCTTGAAACACTGTAAATATCAGGAATTATTATACATTTAAAATCTTTGTTAAATATCTTCTCAAGAATATGTTTAATAGGTCATCTTTAAAGCTACGTTTAGGAACAATTGGGGCCAATTTGTTATAAAAACAAACAAGTGTTTTCATAACTAAAAAAAAATAAATGGTTATTTAAAACATAAAAAATGGAAGACTTTATCCCTTATATTTTCATAACATATATTGACAAAGAAATTCGGAAGTATCTGCTATTTTTTGTAGAAGAAAAATAAATACTGAAACAAAAAAATATTTAAACTCCCGAAAAATATTTTATATTTTGAATCATTTTTTTTCTAAACTGAAAAAGTTTGTGAACTTTGAACTTCCATAAAACTAACTAAAAATTTCGCAAACCGGCTTAAATCTTTTTTTAATGCAAACAAAAATTAAATAGTATATATAATAAAATATATATTACCGATTTCACTGATTTTTCAACTTATTTCTCAACTTCTTAGCCACAAAATATCGTTTCGATTGGGTTTTAAAATAAATAAATATGAGTGTTTTTGTAAAACTTAACAGAAATAAAAAAAAATATTGATGTATGTATATTAAAAACTATTCCATATTTAAATATGCGAATAGATTAGACTTTAAACAAATTATTAGACATAAATAATAATAATGTAATGGGTTCTGCCAACTACTACTTATTCTGCTGTTTCCTGCTTCCTCTCCTCCTTAAACATGTATTTCCTGTGCCCGATGTCGCGGTCGCTGATCCATAATCACATATATATATCCCTCGATGTATATATACTTGGAGTTAGGTTATGTGGACAGCTCCGTGCTGCCACGCCTCACCATATTCAGATCGTTGAAGTCGATCTCCGTGGACTCGATCGATTGTATCGACGACGAACTGCGCAATTTGGTGCCGGGAAATTTGCCGCGACTCTTCAGCGCCGTCAGCTATATATATTTAAAATTTGAATTGATTAGTTAAAAGTTGGGAAAAATTTATGGAAAATATAATATTTAAAAAATATATGTATATAATTATAAATATTTATATCTAAAATCGAGTTCAACGACATATTTACAAGGCCAAATCAATAAACTGCTTTAAATATTTTTCATGCAAGGTAGAAAGTAAAAGAAAAGTAAAAGTATCTCAGAGCTAGAATTTTAAATTATTTATTTTATATTTCTTAGCTAAACTTTGACGAGATTTAAGTACTTTTTAAATTTTATTAAGGCCAAATTTTAAGGCTAATATAAAATATAGAAAATAACATAACGTGTTAAGAAAGTTATTTAATATTTACATACTTTTATTAAAACAAAAAGCTAAAAACACTACAAACAACCTGCTTCACTTGTCCTTTGATTAAAATAATTCTTTAATTTTGATCTGTTTATTTTTAGTAAATAAATTTAATGTTGTTTAATAAATTTTTTTCTCTCTAAACTACCTTCAAAACCAAACTAGTTTTCCTGTTAAATATTTTTCTTAATTAAATTGTTTCAGCCTTGTCGTTACATACAAGAAAATCATACAAATATACATATATAGTTGCGATCACAGTTAAATCTAAAACGTGCCTTAAATATCTTATAGATTAAGTGATTAATTGCTATGAATATGTCAGCTAAGGCTAAGGCCAAGGCATGCAAGCGTGCAGAAGAATATTAATAATGAAAATACAAAAAAAAAAAAAACACTCCCTCTTAACATATAGCATATATATTATTAAATATAAAGCAAGGCTGAAAAACAAACTCGTGTCAAAACACAGCATCAACTGCTGCTGTCAGCAGATCATGTCAATTTTTGATGTCTCGACAATGACCAATGATCATAATACAAAAACAACCACGAAAGTCGATTAAATTCAGGCCACAACTATGTAATTAAGTTGGATGCAGAGTCAGAATTCTACGGGGGGAATCATTAAAAGTTGATCTCAAAATAATAAAGGGAAAGAAATACAGGATTTTATGTTTAACGTTTAAATTGTTCATTCAAAATAATATTTAAATATAGTTTTAGTATCAGTTATCAGTTTTCTTTGAATTTTGAGTTTTTAATGAGGGGAAATTAAAATAAATTCTTTAAAAATTAAAGTAAATTAAGGCTGAATGAAACCCAAAATCTACCTTTAGTTATTTTTTACCTTTAACAGTTTTACTGATAAGGTAAAATAGGTTACTACTTAACTCTCACAGAGGTTCGAATATTAGCTGAAAGCTTTGGCAAAGTCTACCTACACTCTTCAACAAGTTTAAATATTTTGCATTGATTACATTAGAAAGCTCTGGAAAATATTTTGTAAATAACGATTTTAGAGTTATTATTAAAATTTCGAAAGTGCCTAAATGCATTTGTTGACCAATTTAATGTAAAAGCTAACATTTTATAGGGACTTGAACTTCTTGAACAATTACTAAAGGATTTTTACTCATAGATTAAATTAAAATAAAAAGTATTTAAATTGATAAAAATATATATAAATACTTTGTCATTTTTTTAGCACAAAACTCATTAAGTTAAGTTAATATTCATGCGAATCCATGCTATGGGACTTGATGATCTCTGGGTCTAAGCGGGAAGAGAGAGAGACTATATAGACCATGCAAGCTATAGGCAGTTAATAAGGTCATTAAGAAAAACGCTACAAATACGCACTGATTAAGCTAATACTGAAAATGTTTGGAGCAGTTTTATAGTTTTATAGAGACCTGAATGTAGTTCGAAGCTTTGGCCTGCTGCTTGAGGTTGAGGTTGGAATATGTTTTTATTTGGGAATTGAGAATTAGAGGACAATTGTGGCTTCACACGAGTTTCTGATTTTATTTTTAGTTTTTTCTTTTTTTTCTGGGGGTTTGTAATTCGGTAATTTGTTGTATTTTGATTTGGAATTTGTAATATTTTTTTGTTTCTTTTGTAAATTGGTTTTTGTTTTTGTTTAGATTTAATTGAATAGTTTTTCATTTGGTTTTTTTTTTTGGGTTGTGTTAAGATTAGTTTAGCTTATCCATTTCCACGGCTCAGTGTCGGGGCTGGTTATTGGCGTGGGATACTATATATATTTATAGCAAAACCAAAAAAAAACAACGCACATTGTTTGGTGTGAGAAAGAAAATGCAATGAGAGAAACAAGATTATTATCTTGGCTTTACAATGTGATTGAAAAAATATTATAAGCAAAAGGAACATATTTTTAAAATAAAAATTTAAATTACAGGAAAGCGTAAAAGCTTGGCAAACTGAAAATATTTTTGAAATAATGCCACAACAGATAGCGGTAGAATTTCGAAAACGTGTGCTTTTTTGCTTGGTAAAATATCTGGCTTACTTTTAAAGCATGGTTTTTGTATTTTTTATAAATTTTTAGAGGTTAATTTGTATATTTTTTAATCAGTTGATTTAAAAACAATAAGACAAAGAGCTTTTTTTGAGCTTGAGGTAATTTGTTCTCTAACTGACTTGACTTTAAGGAAGGTTTTTCTGGGCAAGACTCTCGCCCTAGGAATATTAGTAATATTTATTCAAGAAATTAAATAAATAGCTTCCATATAGCATTTTAAGTAGCAATATTCAAGAGTAATGAATTACAGATTGGAAATAGTTAATACTCCTATCTGCTTGTTGAAATTTTAGTCATTTTAGGTGATTTTTGTGATGTGTGTGCTTGGGTTTATTGTTAAAATAATGCTATTGCTGCTGCTGCTGCTGGCATTGAAATAAATGTAAAACTTAAAACTTAAAATATATAACTGAAACCGAAAAGCCAAGGCTTGGGATTTGATTAGCAGCAAGTGCTATTTTGACATGAATAAATTGCTAAATTCCCCTACCTCCGCCTTCATGTCGGCCAGCCTGTCCTGCAGGTCGCGCACCTTATCCGAGTCATCCAGATTGGCACGCAGTTCTCCCTCGGCAAGCATCTCCGAGTTCTAATAACAAAATAAAGAAATTAATGAAGAATAGTATATACAAAAGTATATAATTCAATGACGAACCTTGGTCTCCAGCCGGGAAATTTCCTGTTTCAGTTCGGCCACCGTTTGGCTTTGCTCTGTGAATTTAATTTTCACATTCATTAGCTCATCCTTCATGCGAGATTCCAGATCCGAGTATCTGCAAATATGTTACAAAGTTAATAAATATCTTTAAATAAATATTAAAACCAAAAGCTCACCTGTGCTGCTGTTCGCGTGCCTTGTTGGCCATATCCTTCTCCCTGGTAACGGCCATCTCGAGCTCTTCTTTGAGCTTCTTGTGCTCCTCATCCTGCCGCCTCAGCTGATTGGTCGAGACCTGAACCTGTGTCTCCAGCTCCATAACCTTGAGGCGCAGCTCCTTGAGCTCGGTGAGCGTCTCCATCTCACGAATGCGCGTCGTCATTAGCTCCTCCTCGAGCTTCTGTGTATGCTCGCTGCTCTTGGAGCTATCAAAGAAGTTCGTCAGCAGCTTCTTGGGCGTGGAGTCCACCGCATTGGTGGTGCGTTCGGTCTCGCTGCGCTGATTCTCGGCCAGCTGACGCTGCCACTGGGTGCTCAGCTCCTGGACCCGCTGCTTGAGATCCTTCAGCGAGAGCGAGGCCTCTGCCTCGCGCAGCTTGCTGGCAATCAGTTCGTCCTGCAGGTGGGCCACCGAATTATCGGGCGTCGTCTCCCGCAGCGTTTTCTTGTCCTCCTCCAGTTCCTCCACCTTGGCCTTCAGGTTACGGATCTGATCCTCGCTCTCGGCGAGACCCTGGCGTACCTTGACGAGCTCTTCCAGCAGACAGGAGACCATCTCGTCGCGCTGCTTCAGGGCCTCTTCCTTCATGCAGAGCTCATCAATCGATGACTGCCGGGAGTTATTCTATATATTTAAATAGAATTTAATAAGGAATTAGGTTTGGGCAAGGGAAATATTTTTTTAAATTGGTTATTTGGGCAAGCAGAGTATGTTTTTGTTTGGTTAGTAGCAAAGATACAAATAATTACAAAAGCTTTTTGTTATGAAGATGCATTTGTTAATTAAAGAAAAGTAAAAGAGATCTTTAAAAGTAATTTTTAAATGCAATATTGTTACATAGTTTGTACTAAAAGTTAATTAGTTTAAGTAACATTATGGGTAAATATATATTGAGAAATATGAAAATTTAATATTAATTTTTTAACGTTTACAAACTTATGAGTATATAAATATTTTGATTATTATTGATTAAGTACAAAAAGGTTAGTTTATGTAACCAAAATATAGAAAATATCAATTTATCGAAACTGTATCGATATGTTATATATAAATCTATATTTTATTGTTGCTAACTAAAAAAATGTACTTTCAGTGGTTAAAATATAGAAGATATTGATATATTTATAAGGCATAAATATTTAATTTGTTTGATCTATGAATCGATAATTTAAGGTAGCGATATATGTACAATAAATCGATATTATTATTGATAAATAATCGGAAAGAAATAAATAGTTAAAATAAAACTCCAATATATCCAATATTTTTGCTTAAAATCAATTCTAATTTACAAAATGATTCAGAAACACCAATATACACTCTCTTTTCTATGAATATTATTTTATATATATATTTTAGTGGCTACATATTCAGGGCAAAACAAAATAGCGTGCAAAAACTCGTTATTTAATTAAAAAAAATACAAAACATAGTCACGAGAATTGTACTTACGCTGTCGATGGACACATTCTGTTTTCAAAGTATTTATTTTTTGTTGTATTTTATTTTTTTGTTTATGGATTAAAGCGAACATTTTGTGTATGTGTGTGTGTATTTATGGATGTGTGTGTGTGTATAGTTTGAAGCACCACAACCATAAGAAATCAAATAAAATAGAAAAGAATATTGAAGATTAGCAACAGATTCAATTTTAGTTACAGGACAAGGACAAGGGCATGGGATTACTTTAGACTTATATACTTACATTCTCCTGCAGTCGAAGGCTAAGGCCGCGCACCTCCTCGTTGGCGTTCTCCAGATGATGGGACACCTCCAGATAGGATCGCCGCAGCTGCATTAGCTCCGTCTGAATGGCAAAGCTAAGGAGATCGAATATTATATTAAGTTTTCAATTTTATCAATTAGGATTAGGATTAGACTTTACCTAGTCTCCTCCTCCTCGGCCCTGGACACCTGTCCGCGCACCAATCGATCCGCCAATTCGGCACTCTCGGCCTCCAGCAGCTCGTTGCGCTGCTTCAGCAGGCAATTCTCCCGCCTCAGCCGCCTCAGCTCCGCCATCTCCTCCTGCTCCTTCTTCTTGAGATCCTGATACTCCTTCTCCATTTTCTTCATGCGCTTGCTATTCAACTTGATCGAATAGGCCAAGTTGAAGAAACCCTCCACGTCGGCCTCCACGCGACCGGGCAGCTCCTTCTGGAAGAACTTCAGCATGGCCTCCATGTCCAGGCAGAGTAATGTCTCCTTTCCGGTAAGGAGCAGGGCCAGTGCCACCTTGAAGATAAACTCCATGCCCTCGCTGAGGAACACGTCCATGATGCGGCAACTGAGATTCACATTCAACGTTGTCGTGTACAATGTGAGGAACCAGCTGGAGGCGTACATGGTCGTCTGGAAGCCCTGCTGCTGGAAGTGTATGTGCATGTCGGGTATCTGCTCCTGCACCAGACTCTCCAGCTGGTACATGCACAGTCCCAGCTCCGACATCGATGGCTTGAACATGTGACGCATCCGATGCTGTTGCATGATCTGAACTAGCACGGCGAAGGCCTCCTCCTCGGGCATTTGCATGAGGAGCAGGCCAACGATGAAGCCCGAGCCTTGGCAATAGCCAACCTCACGGTCGTGCAGGGAATAGGCCTTGATCACATTGAACAGGGCCTCCTGGCCGGGTCCGTCCTTCTCCTTGAAGAAGTCCACCTCGGGATAGGTGCGTGCAATGTCGCGTCGGATCACCTTCTCGCAGGCACTGGTCGCCTTGATGTACTCGGCATACTGCTTCTTGTCGGCCTCGGCCGCTCCGCTCAGCTGTTGCCACACAATTGCCCGGAAATGATGGGGAATACCGCGACGCACTAGCTCACTCACGCAGGGATTCTTGCGCTTGAGGGCGCCGTCCCAGTCGTATAAAATGGTGGCCCACGTCGTCCAGACATCCTCCTCGGCCACCGAGTTGCCACCTTGAAAGCGAAAGAATATAATTTATTAGGAATTTCTACTAATGAATATTTGAAATAGTTTTTTGAGTATATTTTGAGTGAATTTTGAGTATATTCTGAGTGTATTTTGAGTGTATTTTGAGCGTCTTTCTGGGTGAGTTTTAGGTATATTTTGAGCGTGTTTTGGGGGATTTCTAAGTATACTTTGAGCAGATTATGAGAATACTTCGAGTATATTTCGAGTATATTTTAGGGTTCCTTTTGGAAATTTTGAGTATATTTTGAGTGAGTATTGGGCTTACTTTGAGCAGATTATAAGTATATTTTGAAAATATTTTGAGTGTATATTTGAGTGTACTTTGAGTTTATTTCAGGCACAAAGGTGCCTTGCTTAGGTACACAGAATGAGAAGCGCAGAGAACGGCCCTCCAGCAGCAGTGTATGAGAATCGCAGAGAACGGCCCTTCAAATGCACTTATTTTTATAAGGACTTCAAATAATCTTTTAAATATTTATAATAAATGTTTTAAATTATCCGCATTTAAGAAACATCCCAAATTCTGATTTAATTTGATAATTTTTAACACTTTTGATAGTATTTTATAGCCCAAAAAGATAACTTACTCGAGGTGAGACTGATCTGACTCGTGTCCGAGTTCTTGCGACTGTGCGTTGAGTGCAGAGAGTTGAGGGACTTGGCATCGCTCTCGATGAGCTTATTGGCCGCCTCCAGCTTGGCCAGCAGATCCATCTCGGAGGTGGGCAGATTCTCTTCGCCTGGCGGAAGCGGATCGCCGCCCTTCACATCCATTTTCGCTTGGCTCTCGGCTGATGAGGCAGTGGTCGTTGTGGTCAAGGTCATCTTCTGCTGACGAAGAACCAGTCTCAGTCTATGCGCCCAACCGTGTCCTCGAAAAGGAATCCCTTTAGTCTTGCCTCCTAGATCTCGATGGGACAGAAGCTGTCAGCTGTTTTTTTATTATTATTATTTACTGGGTGTAAATTAATCCGTTTTCGTTTTCCTAAGACAGCCACATATTGTTACACATAATGTGCAGGTTGACAGATCGCAGACTGTAATGTAATATAAAAATATAATAAATTTGTTAGTAAGTAGATTAATTTATATTTTACATACTATATATCACAGGAAAAAAGCCGTAACAAGTAATCTGTAAAATTCAATTACTACCGAAAGTGTGGCGTTGTTACCGGATCTTGAGACACCACCGGACAAATGAACTCTTGCTCGAGATATGAACATGTGCCAGATACTCGTTCTACAAAATACAAAATATAAAACAAATAGTAGCGAGTGCAAAGCGCGTATTCCACTCTGTTTGCCAGCCTCTCTGTCTCTGTCTTCTGTTATTGTTTTCTTTATAATTCGTGCGCCCTACAAAACTGGCGCTGAACTGAACTGAAACAATAGCAAAAGCTGTCAGGGCTTTCTGTTGTCGATTGCCTTGGCGGGTTTTTCAACTCTGCTCAGGTAACAGAAAACTTTACTTTCTTTTTCACAATCATTTCGCATTAAATAATTAAGTTTTAGCGAAGAGAGCTGATGAGCATTTGCATAAGTAATTTTGTGTTTATTTTGGGAAATCAAAAAATCGTAAGTTTTAATTTATTATTCGAAACTATGTAAAATTATCGCATTTTATGTTTAATCTCTATTTTTGTGATTATATTGATCCGATATCGATTTATCCCAAAACTAACAAATCGATTTATTTATCGACTATTTACTACCATCACTAACACTCCCAAAATCGCTTTTAAAATCCTTTCCTTGTCCTTTCTTTTTTTGTCTTCTGATTAAATTCATTCGAATTATAAAACAAGATATCGATTTATCAAAGTTTAAAGATCGATAAATATAAAACCTTTAACGCAAAATATCGATATTTTCTAAACATTCCTTAAACTACTTTAAAACTTCTCAAAAAATCTTTCTTTTAAATGTTTTTTTTTTATATTTTTCAAACTAATATTAATTTTTACCAGGCAGTATACTTCTTATACAGAATGTGTGACCTTCGTAGCTCTCTTCACAAAAAAAGTACAAATATTCCTATGGCCTGAAAACAAAAGAGTTATCAATATAGAGAGAAAAAGATAATAAAAAGAGGAAAGAAAAACAATAATAGGCGCAGTATTAAATTGGCAATAATTAAACGATTCTGTTCTTCTGACAATCTTTCTCTTTTCCTCTATTGATAACTCCGCCACACACATCAATCAGTTCAGTGATGAAAGAACTCTTTATCTGTAAAGTTTTTTTTGTGCAGTGAGTAGAAACCAAGTATTTCTTGATTTTATAACTATCTGAATCTGAGTATCAGTTATTTTTATAGATTCGGCATTTCTCAGTAAAATAGTCCATTCATATAAATAAATATTTATTTTTCCCTTCACGTATTCTTCGAATTACACTTTATCAATTTGTATTGCATCAAGCGAGAATCGTTTTCCATTTTTATCTAAACAAAATATTTTAGGTTCTAGGGATTTATTGATAAACAAATATGTCATCTATATAAATATTCTTAAGACTTTTTTAGAACAAGAAAATATCCGATGAAATTAATAAGGAAATTTATTGAAAGCTAATTTTTAGGCATTTTTGTAAACAGTTCTCTTCTTTTATTTTATTTTATTTTTTGTTTTATTATAATGGTTACATCTGTTATCTTTCTCCTATATTTTGACCTATCAATCCCCTTTTATAAAACATAATTGAATATATCTCAAGTACCTTGAGTCTTCCTCTTTTAAGCTATTATCTAATGCTTTCATCTATAAGGAACTTCTCTTAGCATCCAAAAATGTTACTGCAGTTTTGTTTCCAAACAATTGAGATTAAAAACCAAAGTAAATTGAAATAGAAATATAAGTAGGTCAAGAAACAACAAACCAGAACAAGTAGAAAAGAAAATCGCTTTGGAAAAGTGAATTGGTTATTTGTAAATTTATCTAGAAAAAATAGATCGAGCTATCCCTTCAAGTGATAGTAATAATAAATAATCCCTAAAATGTTTTTCAGACAAATTACGTTATAATTGCTGTACAATACAAACCTATAGCCATGGGGTCTTGCCTCTAAGTCTTCTTCAATTAATTTTTCTTGTTCTGATTCATGTACATGTCTATGAAGGTGCGAACACGAAAAAAAAAACCTTCCATGAATCACACACAGAAACGTTTTAAGCCCATTAAATATTCCATTTTGACGTGTATTTTTTTTTTTTACAAGGCGTAGCTCTCAATTTAAATTACAGTAAAACCAAAAAAAAAAAAAATATCAAATTATTTTAAATGATTTTACCCATAAAATATATAACATTTGCTTGCTTAAAAATTGCAGGAAAACTAACAATAATTCATTTATGACAATTATGTTTATAAAAAATATACAAAATAGAGTACTTTCTTTCAAAGTTATTATTTTAATTTAAAATGCTGCATTGAGTCTTTTAGTGAATTTTTTTTTTTTTTTTTTGTATTCTCCTTTTTTTGTTATATTAATTATTTATGAGCAAAAGACTCCACTGTATTTTGTATGTGTCCAAGAATGACCATCACGCAAAATCAACACAATTTGTACAATCTTTATTCCTTTTACTGATATCAACAAGCAGCTAGCAGCGCAGTTTAAAGGCAAATAAAAATCGAAATACAGCAACAAAATATTAAAAATGTACTTGATTTGTACACCTGCTAAAGGTAAGCAAACAAACAAACAAAAAAAATGGAATTTATTCCAAAGAAATGGCTATTTATTTATGATGATCCCTTTAAACCAGAGATTGACAAGCCATATCAAGGTGTACTATATATATATATATATATATATCACGTGTATAACAGTTCTACCGAAATGGTTACTTAGCTTTTCGAATTTTTCGTTTATTTTTTTTTTGGAAAGCCTTTAGTTATTTCGTGACATTTTCTGCGAACTCTGAGGGGTTAAGTTATGAGTCACGATGCGGCACAGTTATCGTTAGGACAGCCGATAAGCGATAGGACCATACGTCATGTGCAACAAGTGGAGAAACACTAGACCCACAACCCCATCAGCACTCTATAGTATTAGTCATTTATCCCACGCAATGTTATTGATTGCAAATAAAACAAAAGTGTAAATTAATGGAAGGGGAAAACTGACTGAATGAATGAATGAATGGAAGCCATGTGTCGACTATGTAAGCTAACTAATGCATTGAGGATATACTTGGCTCGATGGCAAGTGCAAGGCGAGTGTACAGTGGGCACTCACAGAAGGGCACACTTATAGCCTAATTAAAACATTTTCCAAAGTCATGGTGACAGAAAGAATTTCATATTTAATTCATAAGAACAAAGCTGAAAATAAGTACAGAACCTATACCAGTCTATACAGTGGGTTTTTTGCTACTCAAAATGTGTATGATAGAAAAGTATCATAAGTATGGGTAAAATCTATCGAAAATACAGTAAACTTATACAAAAAATTAAAATAAAAACAAAAAATATGATATAACATTTTATAATATTTAAAATATCGAAAAATAAACTCTTTTAAAAATATTCGATAAATTGATTTGAAAATATCGAAAATATTGTTAATACCTATCGAAAATATAGTAAAATAATATAATAAAAATAATAAAATGTTACATTTCGTAAGAAGACTTGGTATTTAACAAAATTTGGGATATTGGTATATATAAACATCATATTGAAAGTTTAGATATTTCGATATTAAAAAAAAACGAAAAATATCGAAGTCAAAATTTATTATATAAATATGTAATGTTAATTGACGTGTTAATTAACGTATATTTTCGGATTATATTGATCCGATAGACCAAGCAGAATATAGATTTATTGCACATACATATGTACAATCAAAAAAATCGATTTATATATCAAAATTCAAAACAGTACCAATAAATCGATATTTTTAAGATTTTAAAATTATGTTTTTAGCCGATTGTAAAAACCGACTTATCGAATATCCACCGTTCTGCGTAGAGAGTAAAAAAGAAAAATTAGGAAACATCATGCTTCCCCCTTCAAAATGCAATGTCGAGCCGAAAGCTCTCGCCACAAGGTCAAAGGCAAAAATTATTCAATTGCAGCTCAAAAATACAAATATTCGTTGCCCCCACACACAGCAAACATTGAGAAGAGCCGCCTACATTTTTTGTTGGTTTTATTAATAGACAAATTAAACAAACAAAAAAAAAGAAAACCAAAAAACCAATAGTAAATCAAAAATTGGAGGTAAAAATAAAACTGTAACAGGTGGACAACGACTGGGAAAGATAAAGACACTGCAAAGGCAAAGGCAAAGCGGTAATATCTCATTAATACGATACGTGTTGATTAGATTTCGACACGACAAAAAAAAAAAAAGAAAAACAAAAAAAGCTACAGTGTGTGTGTAGGGTGTGTGGGGTAAATGGGTTGCATGGGGTGTGTGTGGGGTGTATGGGGTGCGTGTGTGTGTCTGTGAAAGTAAAAGCAAAGTCAAAAAGCAAAGCCAAAGCCAAAGCCAAAGCCAAAAGCAACAATGCAATCGTAAAGCCAAGTCTCCATTGAAAATAAGGTTAGTTCACCCGCGCGTTTCATAGTTTCAGTACGAATTGTCGTGTCAAGCGCACAGGAAGCGATCGCAACCCGGATCGGATTGGATCGCATCGGATCGTACACATATATATATATATATAAATAAATAAATATATATACTCAACGGCGGCGATCGCATGCGGACAAAAAGTTAAATGTAATGCCAGACGCACAATAATAATAGTAAATACGTACGTAATTGGTAAAGGCATTTAGCATCGCGTTTAATATCAGCGATTGGGAACCCCGGTATTAATAAACAATAAAATTGGGCCATTATAAGGGCCCTTGCTACAGTTACGTTGGTTTCTTTAAAACAAAAAAAATTAATATAAAAAAAAAAATGAGAAAGCTAACATGAAAAGAAGGATCAATCACTCAAGCACTTAAAAATAAAGTAAAATAATGACTATATTTAAAAATAAAATAACAGCGATAAAGAAGAATAAAAAATAAATAATTAATAATTTATAGAAAAAAAATAACATTGAATAAACTAAATAAATAATTTATAAATTAAAATAAATAACATTTAGGCAACTAAATAAATAATTTCTATAACATAAACAAATTTCTCGCAAAGTTGGAAACAATAACTTAAATATATAAAAATTTAAAAATATGATTTAATAATTTTCAAAATAAATATATAATAAACTAAATATTAAAACACACAAATATATATTTATAACTCAACATTAAACCATTAAAAATGTTATATTATATAAATCTTAAAAGGAAATCCACTAAAGCAAAAAGCTGAGGGCCTGATAAGGCTAGATTAATTCGGCTGATGATGCAAGAATATTAAAAAAAAAAGCACTAAATGGGGCCGGAAAAAAACAAATTTGATTGGCAAACTTGGTGTAGAAATATGATACCCTGCAAGCTGCACAATAAATTTAACATAAAGTTTATAAAGAAATATATAAAAATGTGTTTAAACAAGAACAAAGAAAGTGAATCATAAAAAAACCTGTAACAAAAAGGTTTCAAAAAGGTTGAAAAACTTAAGTAAAACAATAAAAACGAAATATAAAAATAAAAAAATGTGTTGAATTGTAAACAAAGAAATCAATAAATTTATTTATTCCTATTTATGTATTTTATATAAGAATTTAAATTGTAATAAATTTTAAACAAGGAAAATTAAAAAGAAATACTAGTTTAATATTTAAAAAAAATAAGTTGACAACCCAGTTAAAATTATATATTTTTTTTAAATCCATTTCTTTTTTTTCTTATTTTTTCTTCGTGTCTTTTACAACATTTTGAAGTGAACACCCCCAAAAAAATATATAAGAAAGAAAAAAAACCCAAAAAATTACCCGCTTGCTCAAAGCTTTGTATATTTCCACACACACAAATCGCACAAAGTAAAAGCAAACAAAAATAATCACACATATAATAATTGACTTGAGCGAACAACGAAAAAAGAGCGCACAACAAACCAGTTTTTTTTTTAACTCTAATTTCACAAAGAAAAAATAAGCTTTAAAAAAAAAAAAAAAATGAAGAAAGAAACAAATCAAAATAAACGAGTTTCAAAGTTGGCAAATTATATGTACATATATGTATATTCCATATAACACCTGATTACACCCTTATATATATTCATGGTGCCTTGTGTGATTTGCTTATATTTTTTTTTATTTTTTGCATGTGAAGACAAGGTCAAAGACGTGCCAAAAAAGAAGAGCCAGCCGAAGCAGTGAAGATATATACACGAGATGACGGCCATAACGGAGTCCAATTCACTGGATCAGAGCAGTCAGGAGCCGGAGCAGCAAGTCACCACGCCTGGCACCTCCATATCCACATCCTCGGAGGCGGAAATGGAAACCGAAACGGAAACGGAAACCGAGAAGGGAGTGGCTGGAGCTGCGGCCACCGAGGAGCTAAGCGAAATCTTCTTTGTGGATAACAATCGAAGGAAGCAGAGCATCAAAATCCAGGTGAAACTCTGCCCGGAAGGTGTCTACCTGCGACGCGAGACCGACGAAGATGATCACATCAACGAGCAGCTGATCAGGATCGATGACATCATCGGTTCCCGCTACGGTCCACGGCTGAGGAAGCGTGCCCGCGGTGGCCTCAACTCCTGCAAGAATCCCAATGTCCAAACGGATGAGGCATCTGCGGCACCGGAACCGGATAGCGACAATAGCGCCTATCTCTATATATACGCTTATCTGAAGAAGGAGAAGCCCCTGAGGCGAGTGCAGACCCTCCGGATTCTGCGCTTTCGTTCCAGCCACGATTATGCCGTCAATCTGCACACCGCCGAGCAGTGGCATCGCACCATAAGGCAGCACAAGCGGGGCGGCAGTGCTGGCACCAGTTCCCTCAGTCACATCGGGGACTCGAGCAAACAGCTACTGATCCTGCTCAATCCCAAATCCGGCTCTGGCAAGGGCAGGGAGCTGTTTCAGAAGCAAGTGGCACCACTGCTCTCGGAGGCGGAGACCCAATACGATCTGCAGATAACCACACATCCCCAGTATGCCAAGGAATTTGTGAGGACTCGGAAGGATCTGCTGGAACGCTATTCGGGCATTGTGGTGGCCTCCGGCGATGGTCTCTTCTACGAGGTGCTCAATGGCCTCATGGAGCGTATGGATTGGCGCCGCGCCTGTAGGGAGCTACCATTAGGCATAATACCCTGCGGCTCTGGCAACGGCCTGGCCAAAAGTGTGGCCCATCACTGCAATGAACCCTACGAACCGAAACCCATTCTACATGCCACTCTCACCTGCATTGCCGGCAAGAGCACACCCATGGATGTGGTCAGGGTGGAGATTGCGGCCAAGGACAAGCAATATGTGATGTACTCCTTCCTGTCGGTGGGTTGGGGTCTGATCGCTGACATTGACATCGAAAGCGAGCGCCTGCGATCGATTGGTGCCCAGCGATTTACGTTGTGGGCCATCAGGCGATTGATAACATTGAGGACATACAAGGGCAAGGTCTATTACCAGTTGCCCAATAATAAAGTAACCAGAGTGGAGCAGGCCAAGGAGGCCAAGGAGTCGACCAGAAGGGCTGCCAACTTTACACCCACAAACGAGGTTAAGCCGGAAGTCAGCGAGTTCCGGGATTTGCCCGAGGAAGAGGAGGGCGAAGAGGAGGAGGATGAGCACTTCTCCGATGCCATATCCCTGGACAGATCTGTGTACCGACAGCATGCCGATAGCTGGCACTCGGCCATGTCCAGGAGAACCGCCTACTATTCGCTGGGCGGTCCCAGTCTCCGTTCCAATCGCAGTCGCCTGAGTCTGAACCAACGCATCGAGGCGGCCAATGCTGAATTTGCGGAATTGGTGCCATCGGGCACCATTCCGGGTTTGAATATGCCCCTGGAGTCGAAGGACGGTTGGATCTGTGAGGATGGGGACTTTGTGATGGTCCATGCCGCCTACACCACGCACTTGTCCTCGGACGTCTTCTTTGCCCCCGCATCCCGGTTGAGCGATGGCCTCATCTACCTCGTGATCATCCGAAGCGGTGTGAGTCGCCATCAGTTGCTGAACTTCATGCTGAGCCTCAACACGGGCACCCATCTGCCCATCGGCGAGGATCCGTTCATCAAGGTGGTGGCCTGCCGGGCATTCCGGATCGAACCGCAGAGTTCCGATGGCATCCTGGTCGTGGATGGCGAACGTGTCGACTATGGACCCATTCAGGCGGAGGTAATGCCGGGTCTGATCAATGTGATGACCACCAATGGTCAGTGATTTTTAGATGATTTATATAGAGTTCTGTATGTGGGACAGGTATAGGAACAGGGGATATAATATCATGATACCAGGTCATCTTTTACATTTAAATATATAGAAAAAAGACAAAAACCTAACAAAAGTATATATAAATTGTGCGTGGCAACAGCTTTAAGCAGAATTGGTATGGCGTTACGCATCTTAATATTTTTTTATAGTCTCAAAGAACGCAACATTTCATATTCTCTAGAAAAAAAAATAGTATGTAGAAAAAAAAATAATATTCTGTAGAAAAAAAATTATAAATGGGAAGCAGACATAAAAATTAAAGTTCTACAAATTTATTTTTACGTAGTCTTAAAGAACGCTATATATAAGCTTTATTTTTTTGTAGAAAAAATTACGTTAATAGAAAATACAACCTTAAATACCATGACATACAAAGATCGTATTTTAGACTTAATATTTTTTTTCAGAAATATATATATATATTTTTTTGGGTACCAGGTATCTCACAGTCGAGCACCCTGCACTTTAGCTTTCTTACTTGATATAACTAAAACGATAATTGCCACCAAATTATGGGATTAGAATAGTTTAATTACAAAAATACAATGAAATATATTTAAATAATAATTAATTGAAAATAATAATTTCACAATATTAAAAGTATTATCAAACGCATAAATGATAATATTGAATATATAAAATGTAAACACAATGTATACGAAAAATGACATCTTCAGGTAGTACAGTTAACCCACATCTTGCCCTATTAGTTTATAGGAAATTGTAATAATTAATAATTAATTAAGTATTTGTAGTTCTTTAAACTGTAGTTTAACCCATAGTTCTCATAGTCCTAAAACCCATCCACAAAAAAAAAAACATTCCAAGTATACACTAGTTGGTTTTCTAACCATTATAATTTTTTTTCTTATTTTTTAATGCCAAATAAAACCAATAAAAGCTATAAAAAAAGACTTTAGATTATGCGGAGCAACTTTTAGTGGTATTTTAGCAGGTGCTTTATTTGTAGCCCTGGAAACAATTCAAAAAGTTCGCAAACATACAAAAAAAAACATAAAAAAAACAGCAGTATGTTCGCTGGCTCATCCGGTTGCATGCCGATCTTTATCGATATCAGCCTTTAAAATGGGGCCTTGATTGGCCTCCGAAATGCCACCAACACAATCACGAGGCACCAACACCTGTGGTCGATGTTCAAGTGGGGACTTCAATAATTGTGTTAATACCAACACTACCCAAGATTGGCAAGATTAACCCTGAAAAAAAACGCTGGCACAGCGAGGGATAACCTGACAACATTGGAAATTAAGGCAAGGGTACAAGGTTCTTGAATTTAAATAAGAAACTTATCGGTTTTTAAATGTTGCATAATGTATTTTAAATTAAATTTGAGAAAGCAAATAAGTTTGGTTTATTTATTAACAATTAAATCTAATTAAATAATTAATTAATTAATACAACTTTAGATATTAAATCGATAGTGTTACCCTCTTTGATTAACTAATAAAATAAACTGTATACAAAAATGCACCGCTTTTAAGTTGTTTTTTGTAATAAAATAGTAAAAGGTGTAAGGAAATCAGTTTTTTACTGGGATTATCTGGGATTGACAGGTGCACTCACAACGCTTTAAGGAAATACAAATAATAAAAAACACATACTCGTTATGATTGACATTCGTAAAGGGCAATAACTTTAATATAGAGCAAAGAGCAATCCACAAACCGAAAAGCCATTAACAAAGGTAAACTGATTGTCACTATTGGAGCGCTATTTTCATTAATATTTCCTTTTGTTTTTTCTTTTTTTTTTTTTTTTTTGTTTTTTACCAGGCAGCCGAGTCTGGTGTGTATAGATAACAGCCTTATGGGTCTTATCACTAAGCACTCACACCAGAGGACTTGTAAAGGAGACCTATGTGGTGTATACTTTTAGGCCCTGATCGATATAAGTTCGAAGAGAATTAGGGATTGAATGTGGTCAGAAGTTAGTGATAAGAAAAAAAATATCAAGAAGAGAAATTTATTTAAATTTTAATATTAATAATTGTTATACTTTTAGGCTGATAAATAAATTAAAAAGTTTTGCGCTTAATAAAGAATTAAATTTTATTTAAATATATTTTATAGGGGTTTCTTTTGAGTATTTAACACTATAAAAGAAAGAAAAGTTAAATGGTTTAATATTTTTATGGGGTAAAAATTCATCATTCTACCTGAGTGTTATACCCGAACCTATAATATAATATTAATATAAATATCATTAAAAAAAAAAATGATATAAACCTATCCTAAAATCGGTTTCTAAATCACTGTTAAATAAAGTAACTCAAGTTCTTGTACAAATATTATTATTTCCAATTTGACACAGACTACTTTGGTACTCACAAGTACATCTGTACATACATATATTATTGTTCTGAATTGCCAATTCTCGACATTGTTTCGCTTTTCGCTATCAACTCAATGCGAAGATAATTGCGGCAGAGAGAAATCAAGCGAAAATATAATACAATCAAACAATGAATATACATATTTATATATATATATATATATATATATATATGCTGATGTATATATCGCAGAGTAACGATAACAAAAACTAATTGTGGTTACAGTCTGTTAACAGATGTTGGCACTCTCTGCTAGCTTCCAAATGTAAAGCTGCCTCCTCCCACTTGTCATTAATTAATTAATGGACTCCTTAATTAAGATACACTTTAATGGGTAAAGCGCGGGTTGAGAGATATAATTTTTGACACGGTCTCTGGGCGTACACTATTCACTTTTTGGGTTCTAAGACCTCCTTAAATTATATGTACAGTGCAGACACACATTAAAGCTTACTCATATATATATATATATATATATACTTATATGAAGCTCGAAACTGAAGCACACACTCGTAGCATGTCTGCCAGCAGATATTTCTGCACTATTTCCATACTAATTCTTTCATAAAAGTTCTCTTTACATTTTCATTTTTTTTTCTCCGTTTGAAGACGGCGGCTTTTATGAGAGTTTCAGGAAAATAAAAAACGAAGACTCGTTAACTTTTAAGCCTTAACCATGCACACGAACGTCTATACATTTATATATGTATATATGTTACGTGCTCCAAAATCCAACAATAATTCCCATTATATTCAGGGGTATTTTAATCCGTTGAGTAGCAGGTAAAAGTTTTCAAGCCCATTTTCTGTGACTAATACTTGGCATTTGAAATGTTGGGGGCTTAAATAATCCAGCAAAACTTGATTGGCCAAATCGCCCTCTCACTCGAATTTATATATATATTTGTTTATATATTTATATTTAAAATGAGCTATTTTAAGGTTTTAAAATGTTTTTTTTATATATTTAAATTTTAAATGAGCTTTTTTAAGGGTTTAAAATATAACATAGGTAAAAGTTTAAGAATATTATTAAATTTTAAAAAGAAACCACATTTAAAGAATGCAGAATGTGAATATAATAATACTCCCTTTTAATTAAAATAATATTTATTTAAACTGAATATCTCAACTATATTGAGCCCCAAGAATTTATAAAATATAAACATAACACATCTATAGTATATAATTCAAGAAAAAGTAAAGAAAAAATACATAAATAATTAATATACTTTCAAAATTTGAATAAAAACGGATAACAAACATGAAAGTTATAAAAAAAAAACTATTTTTTTTACTTCTATCTCGCTTGCACTTGCACTCAGAAACACCTTAAAAAGTTAGTCGAGTTTCGAACCATGCTTTCAAAATGGGACTTTAAATTAAAATTTTTATTTTATTTTCACTGTATTTTTAGAACTTTATTTTATAAAATCGGTCAATTCCACTATAATTTTTTTACTTCATCCTATAAAAACCTCGACCACCTTAAGCAGACTTCACTGTACAAGGGCGATTAGTCAGGAACCTGTTGGTGAATAAGCTTTATCTAATATCGGCCCCCTTGCTACTTTTAAAACAAATCCATTTGCTGTTTTTTTATTTTGTATTTTGTTTTCTTTCCGATTTGTTTTTTTTCTTTTTATTTCGGAACTTTTTGTTGGTCAAAATGAATAATGCATGGGTGACCGTGGGGCGAAAGAAATTAGCGGAGCTCATTTGTAATCTTGTTACTATTTTAAACGCACTAGAATTTAAATTTTTTAATGCATCGCGAGTCATGCTTCCCAGCAGATGGTTCAGAGACCATAATTCTCATGCTTTTATGGCGACATTACTGGCATTCTGGAAATTAGCTTGATTTTAAATAGAGCGCAGCGGGCATAAAAAGTCACATATGTGCATATGTCCGCAATCTCTGGGAATTTTTAGATATATATTTATCTTTTTCTAGATATTTTCAGCATTTATTTTGCTGCTGAAAATTAATTTATATAAAATATGATATTTGATTCAAAAATGTTGTTTTAATTCATAATTACAACGTATTCATATATTAATTTGTTGTTTGACTAATAAAATTACTATATAATCATTAGAATACTATATATTATGAGAAGAAGTTCGCTATTTTTGCAGACAATGCCAACAATTTTGGTAACAAAAATACACATCTATAATTTATGCCTTTTATTTCGCCGCCAGTGTAATTTAAGCCCAATGAATGCCACGCCCACACAAGCCAGACACACAGAAATGGAAATATATACATGTACTTGTAATACATGTAAGTACCCAGGACATAAACTTGTACACATATACAAGCCAAGCCCTCAACTGGCCAACTCTCATTAACCCAATTTGAATTGTTTGCTTGGCAATTGAGCCCTTGGCACTGGGAGAGAGATTCTAGTAGTTCAAGGAAATTTAGAGAAAAAAAAATATAAACGAAATATATTTAAAAAACAAAAAAGTAAGCTAAATTTATTGAAAATTACAAATCTATAAATAAATATCCCCCCTAAAAGACCGAAAGCTATAAAAATAGATAGAACCATGTGGCCATTCTCATAACTCCAAAATATTCCCATTAATTGTTTTTCCATTAGCTCAGCCAGATCAAATTTTTTCAAGTGGTAATTTCCGAATGCATTTACCTGTCCCTTCAAGTACGATTGCATATATAATTTGTGGCAATGCTTATGCAACGTAAATGCAATTCTCTCGAGTCGCCCCAGACAATTTTCCTAATTATCACAATGCCTGACATAGAAACAGTAACTGATAGGGCCCAAAAACAATAATAATAATAATAACAATAACAAACACAGCCAGAAGCAGGAAAGAAGAAATACAACTCCACAGGGGCTAGAAAATCGTGAAAGAAATGAGGCCTAGACGATAAGAAATGCAGCGATTTCTCAATCAGACGAAGGCGGCGCACTCTGCGAGCTCCTACAATTTCAAGATTCGAGGAAGCAATGAATCTTTATCGCAGAAACAGGCAGTCATTCATAATCAAAGGGGAATAGTAGAAAATTATAGACATATATACATTTTTTGGGATTTAAAAGGGGGTATATTAATTCATACATAATAATAAATATAATAACATGATTTTATGCTTTGATACAAATGAATAAAATGAACAAAGAATAAATGAACAAAAAATAAAAAAAAATATACAACAAATTAACAATGGTTCATTTTTTTTGTTTATTTTCTGTTCATCTATTTCGTGTTTATTTCTTCATTTTTATTCATTTTTCTATTTGTTGTTCATTTGTTGTTCATTTGCTGTTCATTTGCTGTTCATTTGCTGTTCATTTTTTCAATTTATATATTTATATTACTGCAAAAATTATTGATTCTTCACTACTAATTGATTTATACACCACATTTAAGTAGACTCCCTTTTAAGTGAGTAAACCCAAGATTTCTCAAGGGGCGCAATCAAAATATGCTACAATCAGGAATCGAAATGAAATTATGAAACACAAATCCCCTGAGCTGAGGCAATCCCACGGAAACCGGGCTGCCATTGAGCCCCAACTCATTTTTATTTACCAAAAGCTACTTTATGCTACTGCTACACTGTTAAACAAATTCAAGAGAGTTCTTTCAATAATAATTTGAAATTTAAATAAGGTAAATATTATAATATATTCTCCGAAATATTACGAATTTTAAAAGATTTAATTATGAAAAGGAAACATTGACTCTGAAACTTAATAAATTTAATTAGCATAAATTAAAAGAAAGTTCAAGTTTCAAGTTCAATTCCCTTTGTCAAATTAGCGGGCATAAAAACATCAATTATTAATAATTTTATGTGATATTTTTCAGTGTAAATTGTAAATTCAATCGCTTTTGACTGAAATAAAAACACACACAGTTGCATTCACAAGTGCACCAATAAAAAAAAAACTCTTTTTTTAATGCCATATTTGAAACGTTTTGGATTTCAACAGACAACAGACACCAAGCGAAACCAAGACTGAAATTAAATCAGACGAGACTTCTTCGAGCCACGTTGAAGAAAAAATAACAACAAAAACGATGTGTCTGCGATTGCATGATTGAAAAAATAAAACCAACAATCGCTTAAGCAAAAAAAAAATATATATAAAATTAAATAAAAGAAAAAATTGAATCGGAAAAGAAAATTTAAAAACCTCATTCAAAATGCATTACTAAAAATCTAAAAATATACAGAAGATATTCAAAAATTTAATCTTAAAGTTATTTATAAGTATACCAACTAAAACATAATTTCTTCTACATATTTATAATTATAAAGAGCTTATTAATACATATATTAACATTTTAAAAAATTCAAATAAAAATATATATTTGTAAGGTCTTTTTTTAAATTTTTACTCTCCAAATTTGTTTAAATACAAACAAAATCTTTTAACGGTAATTTACTGTACCCAAAAAATACCAACTTGTCAACGAGGAGATTGGCACACATATTGGAATTGTCGGTGCGCCGCTTCTGCTGTTAACCCGATTTTTTCTTTACGCTTGCTTTTGGGGCACAATCAGCAGGTAAGTCTCCATTTGTCCAGGTGGCAACAATACGTTGGCTACACATGTATGTACATGTGTTTGTATTGTGGATGCTGGGCTGGCTGCTGCCCCATTGTTTGTTTGTTTTGATATTTCTGGTTGTTGGTGTATTTTGTTGGTGTTTTTTTTTTTTTGTTAGCTATTTGCCATTCGTATTGCTATTGCCTGATCTTTACATAACGGCACTTTTTGTGCCGATATGTAAAAAATAAGAAAAAGGGACGGAAACAAAAGCAGCTGCGCAATCGCCAGAGACGGCAATGATTATTTGTTTAAAAAAAACACAATACTAATGCATACAACAACACTTATACAGTAGCTAATACCAGAAATTACAATTAAAAAAATACATTAATAAGCTTTAATAAATGTTGTCTCAGGTTGATTGTTTTAAATTATAAAACAATAATAAATTTTAAAAGGTTGCAAGAAAAATTGGAGTGAGAATAAATCCTAAGGCGTTATTTATCTTATTATAATGTTGTCTTTATTTATTTATTTTTTTTACTTATAAAAAAAAATATGGAAAACACAAAGAAAATGAAGACCGAGGTATTTATTATTTGTTATTATATTTTAAGTTTTAAATTTAATGTAATATTTAAACAATTACTCTGTAATTCCCCATTTTTTTAGGCATCACTGTAATTTCACGTTAGCTCGCTTAATTTGCAATTATTTTGGCAAGCGCTTGTTATGTTTCGCTCACGAAATTATAAAAAAAAAGGTATATGAAAACAGACTAAAGTGAAAATTGTTTTTGTTATTATTACATACAGATGTACATAATATTTTTCGCGGCTTTGCTACGAAGGTCAAAAGCTTGAGTTCGAGTTCCACATGGGCAACATAATAACTAACAATAAGCAGCCGCCAAAAAATATCATAAAACAATGCAAATAATAAAACATAGCGAAAACACTTGAGCAGATAATTGAAAAACCCGCCAAAATACATACACCTATATTTTGTAGTTGCTTTTTGTTTGCTTTGTTTTTTTTTTTGGCAAGAATGAAGGCTATTCTGGTCTAACCTTCCAGATAAACAGATAATGACAGATGACAAACCACTGACACACAGACACACACCCGCACTATCTGCAAATTTATGATCATAATTAACATGACGATGACTTTCGGGCCATGTGTTGGGCAGGTTTTAATGCTCGTGATTTAAATAAATAACACAACTATGAACAAATGAAATGGGAATCAGCACGCAACATCTCCCTACGCACACACCCAAGCACAACGGAGTATTAATATATATAAATAATATATATATAAGTATAATACAGCCGCGAATACTAATTAGAAACAAAACTTGTCCGAACAATTATAATTTTTAGATATATTTCACATTTTATTTATTCATATATTCCAAAGTATCTTAACCTATCTGTACAGGTATCTATAAATATAAGGAATATTAATACAATCTCCAAATCTGGAAATTATTAATTATCAAAAGAACCAAAAACTCAAAAAATACACGTAGGTTTAAGCGGTATAATATATAAATTTGAAGTCAGTTATTGAAATTATAGATAAAAAAAAGAACGATCTTATCTATAAACGGCAGTTAAAAATTTAATAATCGTAACCTACATATTTAATTTAAAAAAAAAAACAGACATGTATAATCATTTATAGATATAAAACTATATATATTAATTTTGTGGGATATTTTTATGAATGTTTCAAAAAGAATTTATAAAAAGATTAAAATATAATATAAAATATATCAATAAAATTATCGTTGATAAATTTATTAAGCAAAGTATTTATTTACCTATTTTTCTGTCATTAATAAGCCGAATAAAAACATAAATATTAAAATTTACCCTCATTAAATAATTTCTGATTTCTAATTTTAATTACAAATACAAAATCAGTTGTAAATACTAATTAAATAAGTAAACAAAGCGGCACACCTAATATTTCGACCATCGCTGTATCGTTGTATGTTTTTATATGTATATACTTATGTACATACAGACGTGGGCCTGTGCTGTGTGGCACCGCCGCGCGACGTACAAGGTGTCGCCGAAGGTGGCAACGCGCAGGCGCAGAAGAACTTTAGAGCGAGACGGGGCGAGCTACCAATTGCACAAAAAGTGGGTGGAAAAAAGACAAGGTTACAACACAACACACAGCTGATAGCGGTGGTGAGTGGAAGTGGAAGGGGGGAATGGGCCTGGACACTGCACCGTTACTGCTTATTATTGTTTTTGTTGTTGTTGTTGTTCTCCGACTGTAAATGAAGCTGCGAAGCAGGCGGTGGAACGATGATGAATGATGAATGATGGATGAACGAGACTGGCAGCGACGCTTTTAATCATATTAATGCGTCGAATATATGTATATATAGAAATTCGTACCAGTTTTTCGTACTGTATTTGGAGAAATGGTTACCGTTGCGCTGCTTCGCTAATTTGTGTTAACACACACACACACAGGCACACACACGCCACAAAAAAAAAAACGGCAACCAGACAGCGAAAGAAAGTTTTGTGTGTTTTTCTCTCAATTTTTTTTCTTTTCCGTTGATAACTACATACGTATGTATGCACACGTACACACGTAGAGTTAAAACTCCACAAAAAAATATAAATAAAGATGCAAAAACTCACCTGCCTGCTCTTCTCTCCTCTGCTGCTGCTGCTGCTGCTGCTTCCACTGCTACTGTGAATAAACCGTTATGGGTGCCGCGGGTGGTGGGTGTTGCTGCTGCTGCTTTTATTGTATTTCTTATTCCTTTGCGGCTGTTGCTGCTTCTGCTAATTGTTTCTTACGCGTTTTGGCCTGAATCAGAAATACACGGGAGGAATCCATTAAACTCAAAAATAACTTCAAAATTTTGTCGACACCACCAAACTTTTTGCTTCTGTAAACGTCACATACACGCACTCACACACATCTATATATATGTAAATACATATACACGGCGACACCTTTCTCGCGCTAGCTCGCTCCCGTCTACGGGTCTGCGGCTTTTCTTTTGATTTTATTAAGCACTTTATTTGGTTTCTAGGGGAGTACTTGCACTTCAATCATTTTTCATTTATCGCTCGAAATTGCACTTGAAAAAAAATCGTACAGCGATGGAAGAGGTGAATTGTTGCAATGTTTTTTTTCTCTCTTTCTTGTAGTGATGTTGATAATATATCAAAATATCAATATATCGATATATCGATTTATATCACAAATTTTTGTTTCCCCAAATATCGAAATTTCTATATTTTTATTTGATATGTTTCGATATTTTTTGTAAAGACGAAGAACAACTTTAATTCTACTGCCCAATACCACTACTTGAAAGCCCGGAAGAAAAATGTAAAAAAAATAGTTAATTTTTGTAATAAATTAAAAAAAAACTTAATTCTATAATTATATTTATGTGTAACAAATGTCAGCAATAAGCTCTTTCAGTGTTCATTTAATTTTATATTTTGTAAATAAAAGCAATAAATAATAACAATAATAAAGCTTTCATAGCAGTATTTGTTTATTTTGTTTGACATTAATAATGAGAACAACAATTAAAATAAAATATAGAAATAATGCTTTCAAAACAGCCCCTTTCTTTTCATTGTGTTTATTATTTAATTTTGTAGTTTTTACATGTAAGTCCATGTAATGTAAAGAAAATAGGTAACCGCTGTTTCGTGAAACATCGATGCATCGCTTCACATCGATATCAACAAAAACACCGAAAAACATCGGAAAACATAGAAAAACCCCACAAGTATACATTATAAAGTTGTATTTTTAAATTAAACTTATTCAATAATAATAACAGTTCGAATATATCACAGATTGAGCGTTTGGCGAACATAATTCTGATGCCAACCCAAAAGAAAAACCCATAGCCGGGAAAGCAACCATGATGTGTGACTTGGCTAAATTCAAGTTGGATTACAAGTAAAATTTTTAATTTCCCTTGTTTTTGTTAATTTTATTAATTGAAACTGTTCTTAGTTATTAATAATGAGCTTGTAGGCAATTCAAAAGTATACTAATTGTTTGTAGATGAATAGAAAGCAGGTTTGCAAAATTTTGTTGAACATTCGTTTTTACCCTGAAGCCCAGAAATGCGTCTTAGAACATTTTTGCACTTTTTTTTGTTTTTCAAATAAAAAAATTAAAAACAAATAATTCTTTATTAATATTAATATTTTAGTTGTATAAAGTATACTAAACACTTATAGTGCACAAAATAACTCATTTTACCTTTAAAACTGTTTATTAGTAATTAATTTTTAAAATTTTTGCAAATTTTTACTTTAAAAATTGTATTTAAATGCAATTACAAATTTGTAAGAACCCCACTACAACTAAGAAAATCGATTATAAAATTTTTAAAGTTAATACTATAATTTATTTATTATTTTTTAATGAATATGTTAAACATTTTGTCTATTTTTATAGTACACCAGGTACAAACTAAGGCTATAGGTTCGGAAATGTGCAGTTTTCAGTAAGTACAAAACTCGCAAATAACAGTTTCCTGAATATTTTTCAATATTTCAGGGTTACAGCGTTAACAGATCAAACTAAACAATTTACAATTAAAAATAAGTGGGACGCGAATACTTGAGGAGCGTAACAATTAAAGATCAACTGAAAATATTGAAACGTAAACCGAAATCAAACTTAAGAGTTCTTTTAACTATTATTTGCGGGCTGTGTGCAAGTAGTATGAAAATATGACTGTATTTGGTTACGAATTTATGATTAACTATATATTTAATAGCTTTCGGCTGTCTTGGTCAACTCATGGTCACATCTTGCTCCATTTTGGACGTCCACTCGAACTCCTCCTCCTCCTCCTGCTTCCATTCATGTTCTGCCTTTTGTTGCCACTCATCTTGTTCTCTCTCCTGCTTATTCTCAGAATTAACAGCCAAATCAGTGGTCTCCCTTTGCTGGTTCTGCTGATCCTTCTTTTGCAGCTTCTTCTTTTTGCGCAGCAGCTTCTCTTCCTGCTCTTCTTGGTGCTGCTGCTCCTCCTCCTCCTCCTCTTCCTCATTCTGCTCCCCCTCCTGTTCTTGCTCCTGTTCCCTCAGCCACTCCTGCGTCTTCCTGCCGCGTCGGTGTCGCCGCAAGTGCAGCTCCAGGTTCTGACGCGTAACGCAAGGTTTCTGGCAATGGCTACAAGCAAAAGATCCCGGCCAGAGCTTCGGATCACTCCCCTCACCGGCTTCTTCCTCGCTCTCCTCCTCCTCTTCTCCCTCGCCACCTTCCCCTTCGGCAGCATGCAAGCGTTCGTGGCGCAACTGTGAGGCGTGTGTTCCAAAACGCTTCTCGCAATGACCGCACTGGAAGCGTCGCTGACCCTCGTGCACGACCCTGACATGGCGACTAATGGCGCTTTTGTGACGAAACAGCTGCGGGCACTGTTCGCACTTGAAGCGCTCCCAGGTGGGATTATGGGTGCGCAAATGGGTTCGCAGCTCCGTTCTGGTCACTTTGGCCACGCCACAATGCTCGCAGACGTGCTCCTTGCGCTGCGCATGGCGTTTCAAGTGCTCACCCAAGGCATTCTTGGTGCTATACTGGCGGTTGCATAGCTCACACATCAGCTCGCGCAGCTCCTGGAGTTGCTGCTGCTGCATCTGGGGATGGGGATGGACATTCCGCATGTGGGAACGCAGCTGCTCGTAACGGGTAAAGCACTTGTCGCAGTTGCGGCAAAGGAACGGTTTCGTGTAACCCTGATGGACGCTACGGATATGTGCCTCTAGGTAGGGCAGCTTATACACTTGTTTTCCGCACTGGTCACAGGCCAGGCCGGCACGTCTTTTGTTTGGAGACGAGGCCTGATCCTGACGCTGCTCCTGGTCCTGTTCCTGCTCCACCTGTTGCTTCTCCTGCTCCTGCTGCACCTCATCCAGTAGCTGCTGCTCTTCCTCAGCATTTTCCTGTTGCTCCACCAGCTTTTCCAGCTTTTCCAGTTCCTGCTGCATTTCCATATCCTCAGACTCATCTTGTCCTTGGTCCAGTGGCTCCTCCTTCACCTGCGGAAACCCTAAGAGAGTATTAAACCCTGGCTAACCAGGCTGCGCCAATCATATATATATCCCACCCTCTCTGCTGCCGTTTCCACACTATTGGGACTGAGATCGGAATCTTTCGAGCCAATCAAATAACCAGCCAGCTTTTCACTGGTTTCCCTGGCCACCTGGCCGAGCTCCTCGAGCAGGGCCATCGCGTTGTGGCACAAATTGCAGATTTGCGTTGGAAATCCGTGCGGCTGCTGCAGGACATCGATGTCGAGGCACTTCTTTAGCAGCTGAATCAGACGGGGATTCGGGCATTGCGGATCCCTCAACTGGCGGAGGCAGATCCTGCAAAGCCTGGCCAAGTCGGAGGCGGTCAACATTTTGCTGGGATCGGAAGCAAACGCCCAAGTTCTGGAGAATCGCGAGATCTTGTATTTCCAAGTTTCGTGGTTGCCAGGGTGTGGATCAGTGTGACCGCCGCGCGACCTTTAAAAAATACCATAATTATAGTTAGAATCGGTCTATCGATAACTGAAATCACCTGAAATAACCTGTTGCCCAAAGGAAAATGAATAGTGATTTCGCTAGCTGCCGGGAAATTTTCTGTTATTTACTTTACTAAACGTGATATGTTTATATTCTATTTTATTATTTATTTATACTTTGAAAACTCCTTTATAATCTTTACTAAATTTAAAACTTCATTCCGCCGATATTTTCATTCACTAAATAAATCGAAAGTGCATTTGTATGCATTTCTTTTCCCTCATTTTATTTTGCTTTTTTTTTAATTAAATTATTTTTTTATCATTCGAAAAATTCTTCCTCCAATGGACTTTTTAGAAAATACAGACAAATTCTTAAAAACAAGTCCAATAATTGTAATTAGTTTACCCATGCAGGGTTTCTTTAAAATAAATAAATAAAAATTAATAAGTGTTTTATCTTTATAATATAATTTTGGTTACTTTTAGATTAAATTTTAATTAAATTAAATGTAAATTCTGTCATCTAAGAAGGCTTTTACTATGACTTTATTAACCTTTTTGCTCTCTGGGTAAAATGCTGCATTTTCCTGAGCAACATTAAAAAATATCTGTGAAAAAAAAATTTTTTTTTGTTTCGTCTCAATTTTTTTGAATAAATAAAACTAAATAATTTACAAAACATATACGAGGAAGTTTAACATATTAGCAACATTTTTAAAAATCGAATAGGACTTAATAATTCCAAAAGACAACACACAAAGCACCCCATGAAAACAGTGACTTTTTAAAGCGACCATATGTTAGGTGACCCGGTCAGCATTGTTTGGCATTTTTCGTCATTGTCGTTACTGCCACACAGTCAAGAGTCAGCAGAAGCAATCTTGTTATTTTATTAAATAATCCGCCCGGACTCAATCGGTTTCTGCGCTGGAACACGTATTAGCGTATCGTGAAAGTAACCCATAGCACATAGCACTACAAAGATGTCTCTTAATCTACAGTACGAGGATATTGGAAAAGGATTCGTCCAGCAATACTATTCGATATTCGATGACCCGGCGAATCGTGCGAACGTGGTGAACTTCTACAGCGTGAGTGGTGTTGTTGTTGTTGCTGGTCGGCCTGGCTCTTGCCTTATTTAATTTAATATTTTTTGTTTAATTTGCGATAGTTAGGGCCTCCTCTTCCTTCCCTCCTTGCGCCCTGCCTCTGCGTTGCCCTGCATCCGATATCCAACTGTTGCTGTCTTGCTTGCACTTGCAGTGTTCAGGTGACGCGCGACGCGCCCTTGAAAAATTCCGCCGCCTTCTGAAAGAAGGAAGCAGCAGCAATGGCAAAAAGAGCGCGCAAAAAGTAACAAGGAGCCGCTGCTGGCCTGAAAGTGCAGCTGGTGATATACGAGAAGTTGGAGCAGATAAGCGGGGGAGGAGCGGAGGAACGGGAGCGGGAGCAGGCTGTGCGGGAGCGTTGCGATTCTCGAAGCTTCGAGTGACACATACCGCCCATACCACAAGCATTGTGATGTACATATATGCATATTTAAATTCATACATACATCTCTAGACATAGTTTCCAAACATATGTACATAAAAAAACGAGGTACAAAAACAAAATGTGAGAAATTTGTCCAAAAACTTGAAAATAAGATTTGGCAGATCAAATTATCAAAAACAGGGTTGCGGACATAATAATTAAGTAATTAAAATTGAGATGAATAAATTGAATACCTTCAGATTTACCTAAAGATAAAGAAAGATCAATGTAATCTATCAGAATTAGTAAATAGCTTTATAAATCACAATCTTAAACATTTGTGGTTAATTTTTGAACGATTTAAAATATATAAACAAATAGTTCATACTTATTTTAATTGTTACACATCTAAAATCTCTTAAATTATCAAAAATATCTTATATTTTCTATTCCAAGTTCTACTATTTCTCAATTTAATCACATTTTTCCTATTTCCCATTTCAGGCCACTGATTCCTTCATGACATTTGAAGGCCATCAAATACAGGGAGCCCCGAAAATTCTGGAGAAGGTTCAGGTTAGTGGAGAATATATTAATAATGATACCTGCCATTACATACTTACCAATTGCAGAGCCTAAGCTTTCAGAAGATCAACCGTGTAATAACCACTGTGGATTCGCAGCCAACCTTTGACGGTGGTGTGATTATAAATGTGCTTGGACGCTTGCAGGTAAGAAATACAGTAATTTTGTATATAAATTTAATTAAAAGTAAACTAGAAACAAAGCGCCCAAGTCCCCTGCCAAATTTGTCCGCAGTTTACAGTCATTAAAGGAAATATTTAAGAAAATGTCTCTTAATAACTGGCTGTGTTGTGTGCAGTAACGGTCAGGATAATAGCACGCACGATCTATTTTGATTTTATATCACTTATTAACAGTTTTTGTATAAATAATCACTCTGAATATTTTGTTATTTTGCTTTTGGAACGTTTTTAAAAAACTAGTTGCATTTTTAATTGAAAACCTTGTAAAAGAACCCGTAGAAATATCCACATATATCAAATATAAAGTTGTAAATAATAATCGTAACTTATTACTTAAGATCTAGAAATTTATTTAATCGAAAATTACTATTGTTTGTCTCTGTTTTCTATTAAATTGATCCGATATATATATCAAAGAGAATATCCACTGTTGCACAGTTAAAATAACGCTTTATATATTGTATATCGATACAATATCAATATTTTCTGGTATTCCTAAATCATTGCTAACATTTTAAACCGATAAATGGTCTCTGGTGCTATTAACCTACCGCAAAACTGGACCTAATAACTCGAACTCCCACATACATATATTGTATATCGTATTTGGAATATCTCAACAATAAAAATATAAAATCCCGACCATGCAGACCGACAATGATCCACCGCATAGCTTCCAGGAGAGCTTTGTTCTGAAGTTGGTCAGTGGTTCTTTCTTCGTGCAGCACCATTTTTTCCGTCTGCAGTTGCACAACATTTAGTCTTCGGTATGTCACGTCCAGTCTCCAGAATCCAACAGAATCCAATCCACTAACAGAAAAAGCAAATAATTAATTATGAATTCAGAAGGAAATGAATCCCTGCCGTGCCATCGTTTTCTTTCATCATTTCCACTCGGTTTTATGTGAAGTTCAAGCTCACAGCAAGAATTGTTATTTACTTTTTATTGTTTCTTGCATGGGATTCCTTTCCGTTTTCGTTAAATTTGTGTTATGCTATAAACCAATTAACAAATGGCATTCTATGGATTTGCAAGTTATGTTCTTTTTCCCCAGTTTGAAGTCAGTATTTTATATTTATTGTTAAAAATGATATATCTGACCTACGATGTACACGGTTGATAAGGGTACTTTATAGTAGTAATTTTTCAAATTATTTAAATTTAAAGCAATATAAATTTCATTTTAA
The DNA here is from genome assembly GCA_008042675.1 of Drosophila seguyi. Lineage (NCBI taxonomy): Eukaryota > Metazoa > Arthropoda > Insecta > Diptera > Drosophilidae > Drosophila > Drosophila seguyi. The sequence goes on from VNJU01001834.1 coordinate 220,318, forward strand.
AACAAAATTTATTAGACATTTATGATAAATATCAATGAATCATTAATTCTATTTAATAAATGCAATGAATTTCTTTGGAATTCTCAAATCAATGACAATTTTAATATATAATTAATATATATTATAATATATAATTAAGATATTATTAATATAAAGCTTTATTAATAAAGATAATAAAATAAATAGATTTAATAATAAAGCCCAGTTTTCGGGGGAACCCCAAAACACATCTTAACATCACTGTTTTCCCTATGACTCGTATGTGTATTTCTGCACAATTTCAATTACCTTTCGCACGCTTGTTAAACCTTTATACAAATAATAATATTAATTAACAAGTCTACATATTAATTAATTACTAAATAATTTGTTTCTTTAATCTTTTTAGTGCGACGATGATCCACCACATGCCTTTTCTCAATTGTTCGTGCTGAAGGCCAATGCCGGCACTTTCTTTGTGGCCCACGATATCTTCCGACTTAACATCCACAACTCGGCCTAAACTGCATCCCCACACACATCCTGCTGAACAAAATATATGATGTATTCACCACACACAAACACGCAACACAACACTGAAACACTCAACAACCCCACATCCAAAGATGGAGCAAATGACGAAGCTGTAACAACTGGCTTCGGGGCGACCACATCAGTACGCCGTGTTCTCACGTTAATTAGCAGTGGAAAACGAAACAAAACACACACACAATAAACAAAAAATTAAATGCTAACTATTATTACGATGTAAACAAAATGTGCGACGAACTCGTGATTTACCTTTGTTTGTTTATTTTCTCTTACCCCCATTTTGTGTCGTCGTCGGCGTCGTCCCCCCGATACTGTTCTGGATTTCTGGGGATCGCGCGACTACTTATTTAGCTAGAATTATCAAATTTGGAATGGAATGTGTGGTTTGTACTGTGAGTGCTGCTCAAGTCTTAGCGAAAAAATGTTTCATTTTGTTTTTGTATTTCTCTGCACAAATCAAAATACAGTATCTAAATTTCAACGAAATAACGCAGTTGATCGTTTTTCCTTTTTTTTTTTTAAATACCTTAAATCAAAAAATAGCTAAAGACAGTGATGCGAAAATTAACTTTTATTGATACAAAAAAAAAAAAGAAAAAAAGAACATGCTTAAATATACAAATATATTAACGTTAAACAGCTGTATGTGGTTTTCTAAATTATAAATAAAATCAGAGAAAGAGAAAGAGAAAGAATATTCATAAGGCTTACAACTATTAAATGCATTAAAAGAAGCTCTCCTCAAGCCATGTAATATCATGGGCTTTAGGTATATTTACGTTATGTTTATATTATTTTTTAATGAGAAATGATTAGGCCGGTTTCCTCCTTCATTGTTTATCTGGATTATCTCACTTGTCGCGAAATGTAAAGACGGCATCAAAGCCAAAGAGTACACCATTCACGATGGATAGCGAGGCCTTGATGAGTGCCAAGTCCCTGGTTCGGGTTCGAAAGGAAAACTCCCAGGCTTCGATGATGAACACACCGCTGGCCACAAATAGAGTGCAGCCAAGGACACTGAAGAAAATATCGATGCGTTTGTGTATAGGAGCACGCATTAAAACGCCTGCAAAATTTACAGATAAAACTGATGATGTACATTAAGCGTTCTTCTACTTGGAATTGATGATGATGTTACTGTTTGTACTTTAAACTGGTTTTGAAAAACTATTTTCATAACATTTTTTTAAGCACTTGGTAATTATATAATAAATGTATGTTAGATATTTAACAAAAATTCATAAATGTGTCTTATGATTTGGAATTAGTCTTGGAAATTGTTAAACACTTGATTTTTATAGTTAAATGAATTTAAAATAAACCTAATGTTATTCCAAATTGTTTTCTAAAATTTTAAAATTGTTTTAACTTGAACTTATATTGAGTTTTGGTGATTATATTATTGTTTTTCATATTTTTATTGTTAGCTTACTAAAAAAATTAATTATTTTTAAGACTCACCCGCAAACACTCCAATTACCACTATGATATAACCCGTAAAGGTGCCTGTGGCCAGAAATGAGGTCATTATATCCCGATCGTTAAAGCTGTAGAAATGTAGCACTAGACACGCCACAGCAAAGCCCTAGGAAAGAAAAATAAGTAAAGTTTATACATGTTTTTTTTATTAATTTATTTTTATTTTAGGTTTCTTTCTAACAAAAATACGAAAATAAAACACAAAAACTATAAAACTTTATATAAAAATACACAAAAAAATAACTGTTATTTCTATGGTAATTTTTGTATATTGGCGCTCGCTTTTAACAACGTTTTAAATGTCGAATTCTTTTTAAATATTTAAAAGGACACACAAAAATATAAGCTTTATGGCGTGGGAAATGTCTCCTTCACCCTTTTTTTTAACTTCTGAGTTCTTAGTTTGAACGGAGTTTAAGAGAGTATTTATAAACCTAGATTATTTTTTAATATGCCATACATTTTCCACTTCAATGTCAATCACAAAGGACCACTTAAAAAAACAAAATAAAAAATATATATGATTATGCTTTACCAACTCCAGGAACTTGACCACATTGAGGCGACCTTTTCGCTCGCCGTGAGACATTTTGTGAAAATGCTGTCGCTGCTGACAGTCCTCGAAAATGGTGTCCAGTTTTGTGGATTTTTTTCGACAACTCTTTTTAGTGCCAAAAAATATATTTAACGATTTTTGCGAATAATCCCCGATTTTATACAGGTTTGAAGCGTGCACACGGCGACAGCGCAAGATAAACTGATTCGAATGAACGATGCCACTGGAGGATGGATGTGGATGCAAATTCTGCAGTCTGCAGCGCAGCAGCAGATACTGAAATTAATTAATTACACTTAGGAAATAGGCTTTTCATTTTTCCATCTCTGTTTATGGGACCGCCCGCCGCCTCGGATTCGCCCATTTGGAATTTCAGAATTACAGAATTCAGAGTCTGAATAATCGTTCCTCTGTAAACCGCACTTGAGGCCCAGGCCCATCCCTTGCAACTTGATTGAGTGGCGGCGGGCCGGGTCCCCGGTCCCCTGTGGGGGGGGGGCATCATTGTGATTGCATTTAGCCCCCAGAAGGTTGTGCCCAAGATCGGTGGAAATGGGGCCAGCGGGTTAAGTCGCTAATTTCTAGTTAGCAACAAAGGGTAAAAAAGAACATAATGGAAAATATATCGCTTTATTAAGGCGAAATTATTTTATTAAATCAGGGTCGGTCGTAGAGCGGAAGAAATTAAATTTAAATTAAAATAAAGGTAGCTCCTATATAATTCTTCTTAATTCTTCTTTAAATGGGATTTACGAGTGTGTCTTATCAGTTTAAGGCACCTGCTGATATGATACAACCAACATTTATATATATATATTTGTACATCAATCTATACTTAGCCCTCTTATCGCGTGACCTGTTCGATTAATCCATAGTTTCATTTCTTACTAGACTTTCGTTTCGTTTTACAAAGTTAGTGAATTGTTTTGTTTGTTTGAAATAGTAAATAGATTCTAAAAGCAGATTGAAAGCTTTGCATAGACTGTTGTTTTTGCAATTTGACTGTAATTACCGACAATTTGTTTGCTTTTATGGATCCATTTAATGTTAATCGTCAGAGCTTAACAACAACAACATAGAAACAAGTAAAAGAGCAACAATCGAGTGCAAGCTTAGTGTATAAAATTAAAATCTAGTCTCTTAGTTTTAAATACCCTTTTTAAGGGCCACAAAGAAGAGGAGTCATTTTCGACCCTATAAATGATAGATGTTTTTGTATCTCAAGATCTAGTCATGGAAACTTAATAGACAAACATATTCCATATTTTTTAGTGGTTTTCTATGGACTATAAAATATAAATACATATGTAGAAACGGTTTTTAATTTTAAAAATATTGTATGTATTCGAAGATTATATTTTACGATTTAAAATAATTATTTAAAATTCATTTATTAATTAATTTAGATAATAGAATGACTGTAAGGGTATACAAACAAGGATTTCTGCATGTCAATTATTTCTTTGTTGACAATATTTTATAAAAAACCGGTATAAAATGTAAATTTGAAACTAAGATGCAATAAGATGCATTTACAGAACTTAATAAAATATCAAAAAGCTGCAAATATGCATAAAAGTAATAAAAAAAACCTTCTAGATTCTCTTTTGGATATCATAAAGCTTATAAATATAGAACATTAATTTATAATTTTAGTATATAAAAAAATATATCTGATTTTCCCATTTGGACATTTTAAAATAAGCCTAAAAGCTTAAAAGTTACCTAATGAACTATGCTAATATTAATATACATGGCAATTTTTTAAATTTTATTTATAGACAAAAATTTCTTTTTAATTCCAATTGTGTATAGTTTTTCTGATAAGTGTATGTCTGTAAGTTTCGCCGGTATTTATTCTAAAGCCGATTACAAACAGTTCCCAGTACACAAGTGCACTTGCAGCTCTCAAAATGCTGGATATTGGATTGATTTCCTTGGAAAACCAGGTGTTCCGTTGTTACATGGGATGGACCGCTATATTGGTGCTAAAAATCTTTGCTGCAGGCATTTATACGGGTCTGATGCGTTTTTTTACGGCCGTAAGTTATCTTCTGACTTTTTGATAAGTTTGTGTAAGTTTTTACAAGTATATTCTACATGAATGTAATTCTTAACACGAAATCTACAGATAAAAGGGGTAATATATGCTTTCTACATTTACAATCGAGGTTAATTAAATATGAACCTAAGGCTATGACTTAAAATGTTTGTATTTAAACTTTACACTTAAGTTGCTGAACATATTTTTGGTTTTTTTTTTATAAATATTTTCCATATGTAAACAAATTTTTGTTTGTTGTAAAGAATTCACTATTATTTTGTCCACTACTGTATTTTGTCAACGTGTGCGAGTGAGCTGCAGCAGGTGCCCTTTCTTTTCCTCGCAAACATTCGCTGCCTCAGAATGACTTGACACTTTCCCGACATGAGTTAGAGGGAGATGGCAAACAAGAGAGAGTGCCAGAGGGAGAGTAGTGTTTATGCCGGCTTTATGGCGAGAGCGAGATTGAGAGAGCTTCGCGAGGGCGCGGTATAAAAAAAGAGAGCAGACGCTGGCAAAGCTCACTAGTTTTTTTCACCTCCAACTAAAAACACCGGGAGACCGAGGAAGAATCTTAATAGATTCCCATAGATCACTACACTAAAAAAAACAGCTAAAATGGCCAGCCCCGTGGAACTGCTCAGCCTCACCAATCCCGTCTTCAAAAGCTTCGTTTTCTGGGTCGGAGTGCTGGTGATCAAAATGCTACTAATGAGCCTGCTAACCGCTATCCAGCGCTTCAAGACAAAGGTGAGAGGGGTGAGGGAGGTGACAAGAGCGAGCACAGTGGGGTCAAAGTCTCAAATAGCCCGACTAATTTAACAAAAACTTGTTGGAAACCTTCGGGTTAAGCACTTAGCCTAAAAGCCTAATTAAACTAGCTCAATATTTCCACATTTTGGTGAAAGTCCCCTTTGAGAATACGGATGTATTTATTTCTTACTGATAAGAGATGTATAATGTTCTTTTTGTACTTTAAAAATTTTCTTAAAGAAAGGTAAGGCAAAATGCCATATTAATTATGTATATAAACCAGTTTATGGAAAAAGAAATTGATTATACAAAACTTTAATTTCCAAAAGAGAATATAGTTATCTTTATCAGCCAGTTCTGATTTAGGTATATGGGAACTTCGAACATATCATTATCAGCATGACATTTCAAATATCAACTCAAGAACTATATAAATAATTCAATTTCAAATAGTTTGTTTTAAATTTTAAATATCAATTGTTCATTAATTCATTTACGTTAACGTTTTATCAAATTTATAAATTATAAAAATATTTTTAGGCTTATTGTAAAAGGTACCTATGAAAGATTATGATTACATTTCTTAACTAAAGATTCTACAGCATTAATTATTAATTATTATTAACTCTAATTTACCTTTTTAAACCATTTAAATATTAAATTTAAACTTAAATCACCTTTTTATCACTTTCAGACCTTTGCCAATCCTGAGGACCTCATATCCCCCAAGCTAAAGGTCAAGTTCGACGATCCTAATGTTGAGCGAGTGCGTCGCGCCCACCGCAACGATCTGGAGAACATTCTTCCCTTCTTCGCCATCGGTCTCCTGTATGTGCTGACAAATCCCTCCGCCTGGCTGGCCATTAACCTCTTCCGCGCCGTGGGAATCTCCCGCATTGTCCACACCGTGGTGTACGCCGTGGTCGTTGTTCCCCAGCCATCCCGTGCTCTGGCCTTCTTTGTGGCTCTGGGTGCCACCGTCTACATGGCACTTCAGGTGGTGCTGTCGGCTGCTTTCTAAATAAATAATAATATAGTTTTTAAAATCACAGGAATGATTTCATTCTTTTTATAAATTTTGTTTATAATTTTTTGTAATATAAAAGGCTTTGGCTCTTGTTCAGTAAGTTTATGGGCTGTTGAGAGTTTTATTTATTAAAATTGTGGTGCCCAAAGAGCTGGCTCATAAATATTTAACTCATTTTCCGTAAGAAAAAGCTTTAACAACTAACAAAATTACTTAGAGTCAGCCTTAAGAGTTACCACCACCCGTTGCCTTATCTTTGTCGGATACCTTTGGTTGCTTATCCAGAATATCTGAAATATACCCAGCCAGCTGAGTGAATAGTCTGGAGTAGTCGCTGTCGGGATGCTTGATGACCACGGGCACTCCGTTCTCACAGCACTCGGCTATGTGCGGGTCGAGGGGCAGGGAGATGAGCTTTCGCGGTAATGCCTCCTGGGAGCGGGAACAAGTGCTGTCCTTGAAGAACTCCATGCGCTCGCTGCAGTTCTGGCAAATGGAATATCGCATATTCTCCACCAGACCAAAGATGGGTACGCCCAGCTTCTCGTACATTTTAGCACCGCGAACGGTCACCTGGACGGCTGCCGTGTGTGGTGTGGTTACCAGAATGACGCCCGTGATGGGTGCATGCTGGGACAGCGACAAATGGACATCGCCTGTGCCCGGCGGTGTGTCCACGACGAGTACATCCAGGGGTCCCCATTCGGCGCCTTTCAACAGGCGCTGAACGGCGGACATGACCAGGGGGCCGCGCCAAATAATGGAGCCATCCGGCGGCGTGAGCATGCCCATCGACAGACACTTGACATTGTAGTTCTGCGGCGGAATCATCAGGTTGTTTCGATCGTTCACCAACGGCTCGCTGTGCACATTCATCAGCAGCGGAATGCTCGGTCCAAAGATATCCGCGTCCAATAGGCCCACCCGCTTGCCCAGGCTGGCCAGGCTGCAGGCGAAGTTTGCGGCGACCGTGCTCTTTCCCACGCCGCCCTTGCCGGAGGCCACCACTATGATGTCCTGGACGCCGCTAATAGGCTCCCTCTTGGGCAATCCGCGCGCCATCAGTGCCGCTTGGTGATCGCTTAGTTTCGTTCCATAGAAACGCCGCAGCAAGCCGCCGGCGCTGGCCAAGGGACGCAGCATGGCTGCTTGTATCACTCGAGATGTATTTGTCAGCTAAAAGCTATTAAAACTCGGATAATTATGAGATCTTGCGACTCCTACAAAATATGTAAACAAAACCAAAAAGCTGTCTGCAAGATAGTGTGACCGTTTGTTCGATAACAACACTTGTTAATGGCCATCAAAATGGTTTAGCATTTCATATTGAAAAAATGATCATTGGGGCTGCGTTCTGCATTTCTTTTATTCAAATTTTTTATTTTGTAAAAAAAAATAATAGTTTTTATAAACAAAAACGGATTTTAAAATAATAAACTTATTTATATGGTTCGATTTCTGCCTATCGATATGTTATTTCGCGATGGTATTATCACAAGCAGCTACAAAACCGCTATTTCTCTCTTTCTTTCTGTTTACTACACTGTAATAAAAAAATGGCTATTAGGTAAATCGTAATTTCTTCTCTGAAGAAAAGCTTATTTTTGTTTCGCTATTTATTTCTAAGTAACTTTCAAAACTGCTTATGTATTTACTTATGTTTCCGACCAAGCTTTGAATTTCCGATATGTGAACTTTTTAGTTCTGTCGGAAGCAGGGACCGTAATTATTATAAATTATATTATAAAAATCATAAAAAGCAATGGTTTATATATGTACTTGATTTTTATGTTTAAAAAATAAAAATATGCATTATTTACGGTCCCTGGCTTAGACACAATTATTATTTAAAAATTCAAAAAAAAAAGTGAATGAAAAAAGTAAACAAAAAATAATAGTAAGAAATAATGAAATAAAATAAAATCATAAATAAAACACAAGTTATTTTGTTATTTTTTAAATGATAAAATTAAATGATATTAAAGTTTTAAAGTTTTCCTTTAACCGCACAGTGCAGAGGCAATCTCCCAGCCTCTCAGGCTCTCTCAGAGCGTTAGAGCCATAACTGTTCCGGCTTTTGCACTCTCTCTCCCTCTCTTACCACGCAGAGTGGCTTAAGCCCTGATTTTCTAGTCATAAAAATGCAAACGTAATAACTAAAAATATTAATTAAAACATTTACTATATACAAGTCCTTTTTTTAGTTTCAACACAATCCAAATATTTTTTAGATCTGTGCTGAATAGGTTCAAAAGTGTTTCTGATCTTGTGTGGCTCAGCAAATACGCTTACCCCACTGTGCGCTGCGACTGCCTCTGCCGGCTTTCACAGAGTTTGGCCCCCCTGTGTGCGGCAGCATCGTTTTTTCTTGTGACTCTTCGCGTTCGCTGCTGTTCCGTTTTAGTTGTGTTCAAGAACATCCCATTAAAGCACTAGTAAGTAATAAACTACAGCTGAAAAGAGTGATTAATTAAGAAAAACCAAACTGAGCTCCCAAAAATGGTTCCTATATCCTGTTTTTTGTTTGCCAAGCTGTTGGCATTCCTTTGTCCTTTTTTAAAGCACTTAAATGCCAACCGGCTTCTTTTTTTGCCAAATAAATACATAAATAAGTACATATGTGCGTATGTATGTATGTAAAATAGGAAAGAAAAAACCCATGTGCTTTGCCTATACTTTTTTGTTGTTTTGGTTTTTTCGCTGCGTGATGTTTTTTCTATTTCGTAGTTTGCTTGTGAATAGAAATACCTTTATGTGTGTGCAAACATGTGCCGTAGGAACGAAAGGGGAATAGATAAACAAGAGAGAGAGCAGTAAAAAGTCCAGTTGGAATCGAATCGCTCTGGGCAACTCGTGTCCTCTCCTTGCCGCTCTTTCTATTTACTCTATTTAACAGGTGAAAAAAATATATTTAAGGATAAAGCTATACAAATTGAGGAATAATACAAAAATGTGGTATTAAATGAAGCAAAAAACGGTGAATTCAAAGAAATACATATTTAAATTTGTTAGATAGATTGCTTAAATTGCCATAAGTAAGAGAATCTTAAGCTTACATTTTTTTGAAGTCTCAAATGAGACTTGGGGAGTAGGAGTTTGTATACCCTAAAAAAGATTATAATACCCTGCAAGGATATAAACAGTATCGTTGTTCGCTTTAGTTCCGTAGATCAATATTTTTGTGTAGTCCTTTAAAAGGTTACCTTTTTTATTATATATTTAATGCCAGACATACCCACCTCCCCTAGAAACCCCAATAATCAGTGCCACCGGGGAAACCTTATCTGCAAAGCAAATATATAGACCGTTTTTTTTCCAACTTTGAGTGGTTTCAGTTTCCAGATCCATCCAAAAGATAAATAAACTATCAATTCTGTTAATGAAAAATGAAAACAAAAAAATTCCACAGAACAGCTGCAATGGCAAAGAATCAGAAACTTGAAGCTTTCCCCAGAATCTGGTTAATTACATAATCATATTTTTTTTGCTGATCTCGCCATTTTTTGAACTTTCCCCCAATTGGTGTCGATAAGGAAGACCTTGGGGATTTATAATAATAAAATAGGCACGTCATTCATAGGGCTTTATCAGCTTCTCTCATGGCTACAACCAGAACACCATAAATTTATATTAAAATATAATAAAAAATAAATAAATAAAGATTAAAAATTCTTTTATCGGAGAACTTAGAAGCCCGATTTCCTTCCAGGTTGCTAATTGTTTTCCACTCAATCCACACTTTTTCACGTCATCAATTAAAAGCACGTTTGACCTTTTCGCTTTCGATCAAGTAATAATCTCTGGAATATACGAAAATACCAGCAGGGCACAATGGGACAACAAAAAATCTATTTCAATTCCGATTCCGATTCCGATTTAATTCCTATACCAAAATCTGAAGCGATAAGGTCTGGAGGTCTAACTGCACCATCTGGCGATTCCGAATATTGTGAAAAAAACACGACTCAGGTCAGCAGATTACAAAACTCAAGTGTTTTTCAAGTAATGTTGGTGGGAAGACAAACAAATAATACCATTAATTCCAGTTTTTTTTATTTTAACGTTTTGTAATAGCTGAATTTTTAATTTAAATAGAAACACAATTTGAAAAATACAATATTTAAACTTGAAATTCAATATTTTTCAATATTTAGGAACTCGATAAATCACATAAAAAATATAAAAAATTTTATATATTTTAATTTCAATATTTAAATATTTTCATATCAGAAATGTCCTCTCCTTATTCATCCTTTTAATGGCATCCTTCTCCCACAGAGATGCCACAGCCGAAGCCCTACGAAAGGCCCGCCGATTTCATCGATCCCGGAAAGCCATCGAAATGCAAATGGCATTTGGGAACCACCGAAAAGTCGCCTCACACGCAGCGCGGCATTGCGCACCGCCAGAAGATCACACCGGACATCCTGGAGGTGATTGGATGCACTCCACTGGTTAGACTTAATCACATTCCCGCCAGCGAGGGAATTGAGTGTGAAATGTGTAAGTTTTCAAATATAAATCCCAGCTCAGAAGTACTGTAATAACTTTCCAATTTTCTCTGACAGATGCCAAGTGCGAGTTCCTTAATCCCGGTGGTTCGGTCAAGGATCGCATCGGGTATCGCATGGTCCAGGATGCCGAGGAGAAGGGTCTCCTCAAGCCAGGATTCACGATTATCGAGCCTACCTCCGGAAATACAGGCATTGGACTCGCAATGGCCTGTGCCGTCAAGGGTTACAAGTGCATCATCGTGATGCCCGAGAAGATGTCCAACGAGAAGGTATCGGCACTGCGTACTCTCGGTGCCAAGATCATTCGTACGCCAACGGAGGCTGCCTACGATTCGCCCGAGGGCCTGATCTATGTGGCCCAGCAGCTGCAGCGGGAAACGCCCAATTCCATTGTCCTCGATCAGTATCGGAATGCGGGCAATCCGTTGGCGCACTATGACGGCACTGCCGCCGAAATCCTGTGGCAGTTGGACAATCAGGTGGATATGATTGTGGTCTCGGCCGGAACGGCGGGCACCATTAGCGGCATTGGCAGGAAGATCAAGGAGCAGGCTCCAAACTGTCAAATCGTGGGCGTGGATCCCTTCGGTTCGGTCCTGGCCCGTCCCAAGGAGCTCAACAAGAGCGATGTGCAATTCTATGAGGTCGAAGGCATTGGCTACGACTTTCCGCCCACCGTCTTCGACGAGTCTGTGGTCGATGTGTGGTCAAAGATCGGTGATTCCGATTGCTTCCCCATGAGCAGGCGTCTGAATGCCGAGGAGGGTCTACTGTGCGGCGGCTCCAGCGGCGGTGCGATGCACGCTGCCCTCCAGCATGCACGCAAACTGAAGAAGGGTCAACGGTGCGTGGTCATTCTGCCCGATGGCATTCGCAACTATATGACCAAGTTCGTTTCGGACAACTGGATGGAGGCGCGTGGCTTCAAGGAGCCGGTTAACGAGCATGGCCACTGGTGGTGGAATCTAGCTATCCAGAAGCTGCAGCTTCCGGCGCCGTCAGTAGTTCTGAAGTCGGATGCCACTGTGAGCGAGGCCGTCGCCCTGATGAAGCAGCATCGCGCCGAGCATCTGCCCGTGGTGGACAGCGAGGATGGGTAAGGATTTAACTGGTTGAAATGGGAACAATTTAATTAACACTCTTCCTCTCTCTTATTTTCCCCCTAGTTCCATTTTGGGCGTGGTTGGTCAAGAGACGTTGATCACACAAATTGTGAGCATGAACCGCCAGTCCTCTGATCCCGCAATCAAGGCTCTGAACAAGCGTGTTATCCGTCTGAATGAATCCGAAAATCTCGGCAAGCTGGCCCGTGTCCTTGAGGTGGATCCCACTGTGCTGATTGTGGGCAAGACCGCCGCCGGCAAGGAGGAGCTCAAGGCTTTGGCCAACAAGCTGGACGTGACTGCCTTCATTACGGATAAGAATTCCAAGTCTAATGGCACAAATGGCAGTGGCCACTAAAAAGCTAATAGAATTAGCTTTGTGGAGGTTAAAGTCCATTCTCGAAATCAATAATAAGTCCTAACGACCATTAACCTAGGCGCTGCCTTATTCCACTGGGCATTTCTTAAACTATTTTGGAAATCTGAACTATACTTTAAGTAGAAATCTGAAAGACAGTAAATATATAGAAGAACCAGTGGAAATAGGTTTTTATACTTAAAAAACCTGCATGCATTTTGTCTATTTGATAATAAATATCTTTTTATAAATACGAAATTTCATCATGTGTGGTTTTAAGGGAAAATAATTTACATATTGTGAACTTTTTAAAATTGTTAGTTGTTATTTAAATCCCTTAAAAGTTCATTTATAAATTCATATCCATAACAAAAATGCTTAATTTCAAGACCACCCCACAAAATGGAAACAGATTTCTTTTTAAATTGATCACTTTTATCATATCTATATATTTTTTTCGTTCGATTTGCTTACATGTTGTGTTCCACTTGAGATATATAGTAAAGTAAAAAAAAAAAGACAGAAAAGTAGTGCAATAAGTTGCAACAATTAATACTCAGTGAGCAAATGAGATTGCCAAATGATTCGAAATAAATAGAGATACAGAGAGAGTGAGAGAGACAGGGGGCTATAATGTACAAACATAGAATGGAGAGAGATAGAAGATCGATGTGACATCGAAAAATCGTATGAAATGTTCTCCTCCTTCCAGCTCTCTAAGAGATGGCCGCCACACTGGAATGTTTGTTCCGACTCCTCGACTCCTTTCAGACTCCTCGATTTGGCAGATCCTTGACCTTGTAGATGCGCACCAGCCAATGCTCCGTGGTATAGGCCTCCTCCAGCACATCCAGCTCAAAGTCCTTATTGCCAATTTCCGCAGCACGCACCCGATCATAGCCCTGGGCCTTGCCGCCCTCCGTGTACATCTGGCCAAAGCGATAATAGCACATCTTGTACATCAGACAGTTGAGCAGCGTGGGCGATCCCTCTTTGTCGACACGGAATTCTCCGTTTGCAGCATAATAATCCTTTTCACGGATATGGGCACCACGATCCGTGCTGCCGCCAATGCGTACCATCCACAGGAACTTGTTGATGTCATCGGAGGAGTAGCCAGTGAGACCGCCAAAGATAACCAGGACATAGTCCACATCCAGTTCGCGCATTATCTCGTAGGCCTTCTCCTCCGACGAGGCCATGGCTTGGCCCACACGAGAGATGTGCGTATTGTTCCAGGTATTATTGTCCACCAAAATGGTGCGATTGGCCATGGCGGTGATTTGATAGCCATAATCCCACCAGGACATGATGCGAGCGTCCTGAGAAAAGGGAATACATATACCTTAGTAATGGATTTTATAATAGAAAATATCAATTATTTAATTTCCTTGTCAGCTAGTTTGTTTAGTACTCATTATGTTTCATACTCTTCCTATCAAGAATTTATACAAGTAGTCATCATTTTGGCAAGTAAGGAAATTAACTAACACAGCTTAAAATGCAGACTATACTCACTTCCGGTGTGTTCATCTGCAGCCAGTAGTAGGCCTCGCGGAAGTCATCAAAGATAATCCGACCGCCATCGTGCGATCGAGCGCTCAGCACAATACTGGGCGAAGAGTACGCCTCCGAGGTGACCCACGTGCAGTGCAGGGTATAGACTATCAGCATCAGCGTTATAATGCCCACAAATCCAATGGCCACCTCGCTCTTCACACCGCCCGTCTGCTGTTCCATTTTCTTGTGCTGCCGCTTGCTCTCCACGCCGCCATGCTTTGACGACGAACTGCCGGCATCCACGCTCTTAATATATTTGGCCAGCAGATGGGACACAGCAATGCCGGACAGAACGCACATTACGGGGGCAAGAACCAGCATGAGACGCACCATAACGCCAGCGAAATAAATGCTGGTGACGCCATACAAAATAATAAATATATTCGAGTCGGTTAGCTTGGAGAAGCAAAAGTACAGGCCGGCGGGAAAGAGAAATACCAGAATCTGTAAATAATTAAATATTAGGTACATTAATATAAGCAAATATAAATTAAAATCAAGTAATTTGCAGACACTGCCTCAGCGATCAAAGTGCAAGGTAATCATTCAAGTGCATTAAGACGCAACACTCATACGCATCGTTGTAAAGTTTTCATCTTTTGGCAGTAAAATTGTAAAAAGAAAACTACAAAAGCTTACCTGAAGATCAAAGTAAAAGGATGACCATGAAGTTGGCTGATGTTCCGACACGGAGGCAATAATTGGAATGTGATTCTTGGCATAGGAGGGATCCAGCAGTGAATAGAACCGTCCCGTCCAGGGCGAAACCTTGCCTGTAATGGTCAGCAGAGTGCCCACAACCAGCCCCACGGTCAGTAGACTGGACATCATTGTCTTAAAGAGCAGATCAAAGTGCTCTTTGGGTATGCGAGAGCGTAAGTAGTCCACAAAGGCGTGGATCTGGCAAAGACCAAAGACACCCAGGGCCTGAAGATAAAAAATAATTAACAAATATTAAAAATATTCACAATAATCAAGACAATTTTAATAATAAGCTACTTTTGGTGATCAAATCAGCTTGGTTGTTCGTACTCATTATGTTTCATACTCTTCCTATCAAGAATATTATAAAGTATTCATCATAAAATGATCACCAAAGGTTTAGCTCTCGAAAGTAATTTGGATACTACACTTACCAGCATATGCTCCGAACTCTGGATAGGCTGAAAACCCACAAACGAGATCTGCATGGACAGGATCGTTCCCACGCAATAGAGCGTGCTGTAGGCGATGTAGATTCTGTGCGAGAACCTGCCCGTTATCATCAGCGCCACAACGTGCAGGGGTATGAGGTTTATTAGAAACACATAGCCACCCCACGAGGAGACCATGTAAAAGTAGGCCAATGCCGCCATGGCTGACCAAAAGATCGTGCCCGTCTTAACGGCCTTGATCCACAGATAGTAGGTGAAGAGCATGCAAAAGATGGCAATGCCCTCATTATCATACGAGCCAGCCACAGATCGGGAGATGTACCCAGGAACAATCGAGATGAGAGCGGCGGCCACCAGTCCAGCGCCAGTGCTCTAAGGGAGGGGAAAAGGAAAACAAGTTTAGAATAAAAACCACGTGTGGAAAATAACCTGCAAAACTTACATGAATCTCCTTGGTTAGCGCATAGGTAACCAGTGTGGTCAGCGAGGAAAAGAACGGCGCCAGGAAGACGCACACATTCCGTATGTCAATGGTCACGTTTAGCAGCCACATGAGGCGGTATAGCGCCGCCGAGGTTACCATCAGTCCGGGATAAATGGTGCCGCCAATGATGCGGCCCAGCGGGTACCAGGCGCGGTCATCGAACCAATTGTGGAACTTGTAGAAGCCCTGCTCGGCCAGGAAGCGAGTGGTGCGGTAGTTGAAGTACGGATCGAACTCATGGATGACGCTCTCGAATCGCAGAACAGAGAAAAGGCGCGTGGCGAATGCTGCACGCGGTCAAAATCGAAAAGAAAAGGAAGTTGGGTTTTACTTAAGGATAGTGGTGGCCAATTCCCGTCAATCGATATATCGATAGTTTTATAAGGTGCTCGTTTTCACTCTGAACAGCTGACACTACTATGGAGTCGTAGCCAAGACAGGCACCTTATGTATGAAATACCATCCCTAGAAGCGCTATCAACAAAGCTACAGTATATGTATATCGATATAGATACTCACGAATCAGATTTGTTATTTTTGTTTAATTACAATAAGTTTCAAAAAATTGCAAATATGAGCGATTAACTTACACAGAACTGCCGCCAATATTAGAATGGCCAGTTTAACTAGGTGCTCCTGCTTCTCCCATGTGAGAAAGCCCCTGGCGACGCCGCCCACGTCAACCGTCATGTCTTTTTTCTCTCTCGCCTGCCGGCGTTTGCGGCGTTCTTTAATCCAATTCAAAGGCTATCAAATTAACCGGTCTGTGGTTTCTTAGGTTCTCTGTAAGCCTATTTTTATTTATGAATCACTGCACCAGGTTTATTGTTACTATTATTCGAAAAAAAATTGGTTTTATTAATGCGCGACAGAATTTGCAAGCCGTGGCAGAGAGGCCTTTATCGGTATCGAACTATCGCCCGGCGAAACAAAACTATCGTCAACGTTATGGTACGGCTAGGTACGATTTTGTCTTCCTTTTTTGTAAAAACATGTTTTCTATTGAGTCATGCTTTTGATATTAACATTTCTTAACTTAATTATTGACTTATGGCTAGCTTATGTTGGATGACTAACTTAAAACATTTAAGCCGAACCGGCTGTTCTTCCTCTTATTGTTGCCATTGCCAGCTGTTTTGCGCTCTCTTTTGAAGCTTCGCTCTTCTCAGTTCCTCGTTTCCTCTTCAGCACTCTCCAACTCTCTCGATTACCTCTTCCAATTGCCGCTGCGATGACATTAATAAATAAATTAGCTTTAAATTAATTTAAACTATTTGATGTATTTATTCTTATATTTATTGTGCTCTAGCTTAATTTGCACGTTTATCGCGGCTAAGAAAAAGTTTATTCGTATGGGGAGGAGAGAGAATGAGAGCCCACGCGGAAGAGAGGAATATAGGGCCTCACTAGAGCAGTCAGATTTGCAGCTAAAAAGCAGCTATATAAATTGGACAAAGGAAGATATTGTTAAAAGAACAAAACTGCAGCTTTGACAAAAGGTAAAATAATAATAATTTACTTTACCTTTTTTTCGTTCTATTAATGGAAAGTTAAATATAAAAATCGGGTTTAATTTTCTCTAATTCCCTTCCCATGTTCTTCCACCAGCTTTTTTCCGATAGAACTCGAGCATCACTGAGCGAAGCGAATCAAGAGAGAGTGGAGCTCGGGAGCAGAGTGCAGAGAGCATTTGAACAAAATTTCTATTTAAGCCACCGCAAAATTCACTATCTTTGTTATTTTTCAACCGAGCTGCGCTGCTTGCCACAAGACGCCTTTGCGAAAAGAGAATAATATGACAAAAAGACATTCGTATCCGATTAATCGCCGGGCTAAAATATAAACTACTATTGATATTTATCAAACATACACATATATTCGGATATATATATATATATACTTCCCGTACACGAGACCACAGAAGATATCGGATCTCCCTGTCGCAAGCGCGGAACAAATGCAAGTGACTTCTGCTGGTAAATAAAAGTTTGCTTTTCCCTTGAAGAAAAACAATAGACTCGAGTGTTAAAGGCAGTAAAAAATTAAGTACAACAACAAAGAGAGGGAAAGTGTGCGTGTATGTGAATTATCATTAAAATCATTAATTTTTTTCAAGTGTTCGGTGTCGCATACATATGTATTTACATGTACAATACATGTCACACATGAATTTAGGAGACTGGCGGCGAAGGCGTTGTTTGTTTGTGTTTTTGCTGCTTGACTTTTTTTTTTCAAGTTGCGCCAAAACTAATTAAATAATAACCATTAAAGTTATAAACGTACATACAGACATATGTATGAGTGAGTGCAAGAACGGTGAAAAATCGAACATCAACGCTCTAAAAAATGTGGTATACGATGCATGTGTGTGTGCGTGCGGGTGGTGGCAGCGGCGTCGGCAGAGGCAGCGATTGCAGTTGCCAGCACGCATCAAAGAAGTACAAGAAGAAGAAGTAGAAACGGATGATTGGGGAAGGGAGATATGGAGTTGGTAAAGAGTAAAACAGCAACAAACCCCAACTCCTGCAGCTGTTTCTCTTCCTCATGGGTGTGTGTGTGTGTGTGTGTTTGTAAGTGGGTGTGTGGGTGTTTGCATTTGCATAGCATTTCTGGCATGCAACTTTTCAGTATATGTTTGTGTGTGCGTTTATATTTATGGAAGCTAGTTTGCCTAAGAGAGCAAAAGAGAGGTGAGATTGGGGATACAATGTACATAATACATATCTATGAATATTTATTCGAGTTTCAAATAGCCGGTTGACAAATAGCAACAAAGAGCAATTGCAAAATTTGCATCCCATGGAGAGAAATTAATTAGAGTAAGAAAATCAAAAACACACTTAAAATGCTCACCCAGAATTCAAAGGCAGCTGCTGCATTCCAAAAATGCAGTAATAGATTCAAAAATAGATTGAAATGTTGGAAAACATCCCTAGATGGCAGCGCGTGGTTAGGCTCTTGTTAGTTTCCAGAGTGAGTTCTCCACGTTTCCGGGCATTTTTCCAATGATCAACGTGTGATTTAAGAAAAGAAAACAAAAGAAAAGAACTTAAAAAACAATTCCCAATTATTTATTAATTTTTTTCGAAAAGTATTTTATATTTAAATATTTTCGAATCGGAATTGAAAAGGCAAATGTATATAATCAAAATATATTTTATTTAAAGTAAATTAAATCTTGCAAAATAATATTAAAAAGATAAATAACAAAACAATTTAAGCTAAACGTAATTATCATACAAAAATTTGGATAACTGCTATTTTCTATTTTTTTTATTATCTAGTTTTATTTTAAAGCGTTCAGATAAGATACATAACTTATCTTTTTGAGAGTTTGTGGTACAATTTCCTGGAAAATTTCTTCCATTATCTAACTGGTGAATTTTTAGCGGACAGATAAAGGTAATGATAAGAAAATTTGGTTATCTACTCTCAAGTCGGACTCAATGTCAAGGCTTTTTCAGAACGATAAAATAATATCTAATATTAGATGTATCGAGTGGAGCTTAGTATCCTTATTGTAAGGCTAGTATTTATCTTTTTATGATCAGATAACTATCCGAGGGTTTTCCCTTCCCTTTGTTGATCAAAGATTTACATATTTTCATATTTATTGTTTGGTTTACAAATTGAAAATAAACGAATACTGCGAAAATAACATGGTTGTCTGGCAATCCATCAATTTTCGATGGATATTCATTTTTTTTCCCAACCCATTTACAAAGTGAATGAGTGATTAAGTAATTTGGTTTCTTTTCGTTGTCTTAGTTTATTTTATGTTTTTTTTTTTTTTTAACCCGTTGCCTTGCTTTGGTTGTTTTCCCTTGTTTCGTTTTTTTGAGCATAAGAAAGATATAAAAATTGAATATGGCATATGTTGCTGGCACTTTATTGTTATTAGTATAATTATTTCTCTTTTGTTGTTGCTGTTTCTTTGTTTTGTTTACGCGTGGGAAACGGAAATTGGCAAGAAACCAGAGAGAAAAAGTTGCCTCTCCACTCTCCACTTGCTTCACCTTCTAAAATTGCTACGAAATTATTTTATAATTGTTAAAATGCTATTTAAGCAAAGAGAAATACACTAGGGAACGCCTTAAGGGGTCGGTTAGGTATTTAACTTTTTTTTAATTTGTGTAAATACAAGTGTATTTTGATGGTTTAAGAAAGGATAAAAAGTACTTTTTAAATTTTTATTCCGTTCATTATTTTCTTTCATTTAAAAATCTTTTTAAAAAGGCATTTAATTAAATATTTTCAATAAATAATTGGTAATATTAAAGCTTCTTGTATTCAGAGTAATTTAATTCTATATTTTCTAATTTTGGCTACCGGGTATTTCACAGTCGATTCCTCTAGTTTCAAGCTTTCCTACTTGTTTTTTTTTACTCAATTAAATTCCAGTAATTAAACTATTACGATGCTTACAACTTGATGGCTTGTTGCTAGGGGAAAATTGAGGGAAGGGTGCCTCTGTTTTCACTTTTTCCTTTTCTATCGACATTTTAAATTGGCACCGCTTACATATATGTCTTCAAACGTACATATATGTTCCGCTTCCAATTGGATTACGACCCATGCGACCATAATTTGTCTGCGGGCCGAATACCGATTAGAATCGGCCAAGATATGAATCGCTGCGGGCTATATTTTATTTACAAGCCTTTGTTTCGAACTCAAAATACCCTAAACCGTATACATACCTCGTATTATTATTATTTATTGATCTAGTTTTTGATCTAATAATCCCCACTTAGGGAACTGCCACTGGTCAGTCCCTATAGCGTGACTCATCTAATTGGAAGGCAAATGCAAACAAAAAGGGAAATCATATCTTATTGCGATATCTCATTAGATACTTTTACCCCCACACGATAATTTTACGATGATTGCGTTTAAGCAAACACCAATCAATCGATGACTTCGATAGAAAATTACCTTGCCACAAAAAAAACAAAAAAAAAAAAAAATAGGGAAAGGGAAAGAGAAAGAGAGAAGCTCTGACCATTAACCTCCGCCTTTCCCCCATTGTCACTATACTGGCCATTGATCCATGCCCTGTTTTTCATCCATTACCCATTGGACTCTTCACTCCACCCCTTTTCTCTGTGTCATTTATCAGCTTATTGGCATTTTCACAATAGGAAGTTTTAAGTTTACTTTTCTAGTTTTTTGTTGCAGCCAGTTTTCCCATTGTTTTATTTTCTTTTATAAAATAATAGGGTTAGTAAAGGCTTTTTATTACAAAAAAAATTGTATAAAAATTTAACAAAATTTTTAAATAGGAAATAAAACATACCTTGACATTGTACAAATTTTCAAGTTGAATTTTGGGTTTGCTGTTTGTTTTGGTAATTTATATATTATAATAACATATCAACCATATATTAATATTAATATTTATTAAATTAGTAGTATTTTGAAATTAATAAATATTAATTTATTAATTTATTTTATTTATTGTATTTATAAATTATTCATTTTAAAATCCTACTGAATAACACGTGCTTTTAATATGTTTATCACAGGTTAATAAGTTGTATAAATAAATAATGATGATTTAGCATTTTTAACTCATATTAATGATTTTCATGTCTTACACATCATATTTCCTTTTTTGCCCTCTTTTTAATATTTTTTCTGCTATTTTTTTTCATTGTTTTAGAGTTTTTTGTATATTTTTTTCTTGCGTTTTTCTCGAGTTGTTCCCATTTTGGTTTTTGGTCTTCTCTTTTTGGTCTTTTAAGCCAAGTCGCGCTTAAGTTGTACATATATATATTTATTTTGTGTTTGTGTTTGTTTTGTTGTTTGCTGCTGGTGTGTGGACTTTGTTTTATTTATTGTTGTTGTTGTTGGTTTCTCTTCAAGGCAACAAAGCGATGACTTCATCTTCCCTGCCCACAACGTGTGTATGTGCGTGTGGGTGCATTGAAGTTGAGTTACCCTTTATCATAAATTCTACATATAAATTTGTGGTATTTTTAAATATTTTGTATATCAATTTTTTAAATAATAGTTCTTTGTCTTAGTAATTTTTTTTTATTTATTTATTTAACTGAAAGTTGCTTAATTGGAGTCGGAAAAGATATTCCTGAATTTGTTATTCCTTAAATTTACATTTTAAAATTGATTATTTATTATTATTTGTCTGTTTAAATTATTTTTTAATGTTGCACTGATAATATTAATTATTTATTAAAATGTTTTCGTTCACAATTTTCCTTCCCTTTAACAATGTATTAAAATTCGCAAAAAAAGAGCTTAAATTGGGGTTTAAAATTTTTAACACGAAATAAAACGCGAAAAGTATATATAAAAATATATTAGAGACAACCGAAAGACATAAAATGAAATTATAACCTTTTAATAAACATGCCAAACGTGAGAAAATTAAATTAACATCTGAATACAATTTTATTTGTTTGAAAAGTATATGAAAAATGCTTTTAATAAACCTGTTTTTAATAAATCTAAGCAGGTTTGATTAAGAAAAACCTTAATCAAAGATTTACTTGATGTTAAAAATACAAAAAGGGTTCGTTTAAAAAATAAATATATAACTATAGAAAATGTCTAGAAGGTTGTGTTGGGACTAGACGTTGTTAAGAATTCTAGAAAAGTTATTTTTATGGTTTATTTTGATCCAGAATCAAGCTTTAACTTGGCATATATTGACCTTATAAATTTTAAATGCTAATTTCAAATGTCTGGGCTTGTTTTTAATAATTCTTATTTTTCGTTTTGTACCACAAAATGTCCACAAATGTCACCATAACCCACTGCTTTTGTTTTCATTTCTTTCCGGATGACAAAGTGTTGGCTTTGTTTGTTTGCTTGTGTTGCTGATGATGTGTGTCACTTGGCGCTATCATCACTATTATCATCATTGTTGCAGCCAGCATGCAAAGTGTTGAGTAATCATCATTCCAACCGACATCACCATCATCATCATCATCATCGTCTGACTGGCAGTCATCGCTTGGCTGACCGCTTTCAATACCCAAAATGCACAGAAAAAAAATAATATCACTATATAAATTATATAAACACGAAATTTTCATTAGAAAGTTGAGAATTTTGGTTAATTATAATTTAAAATCTGTTTATAAAGTTCCAAAATATTTATTTACATCACAAATTAATACAATTGGATACCCACATTTTTCTCAGTGCAGTTGCGACCACGAACTTAGTGACATCAAATTGATTATTTGAATGCCCTTTGTCGTCGTCCTCCTCTTTTGGTGTGTGGCGCCTTCCTCTTTTTCGCTATCTGTCCTTCTCCGTTGCCTTTGTTTTATTGTCCACAAGTCCAGGCCGGAAATGTTTTGGTTCTGCACTCTCCAGACCAACCCCAATATAGAGTGTATATATATACATAGACATATATACTGGGAACATGCAGCGGTGGTCAAAATAATAGCACTAATGATGGCTTTACCTTTTAAATGGATATTTCTTGTGCCATAATTTGAATTATAGGTACAATATATTGCAAAATAATAATTAAAGTATCTTAAGTAATATAATAAACAGTGTATAAGCGATTTACATAGGAGGTAATATTGATGCATGGTTTAAATTGGGATTTACGAAATTATAAATATAATAAAATAATTTTCTAAAATGGCAAACTTATTTGTTTAATTTAGTTACTTTTCCATTTGCTTATTTATTTTCCATTTTTTTTTTGCATTTTATTTTAATTTATTATTATTATTATTTTAAAAATTATGTTGAAATTATTTTATTTTAACCACAACTGTATATGCTTTCCCACACTCGAACTTTTTTTGAAAGGCAGCAAAGGAAACCTTTTGAACTTTTCCCACACACCCTCAAGTTTGCTATATTTTATATGTATAATAGATCCATATATGCGTAATACATATATTCTCTGGAGAGTTTTGACCAAGTTTTGGTCATTCAGTTGGAATCTTTATTGTTTATATGTTTTGGTGATTTATTGCAAAGTTTCTTGAAACTTTAGATACAAACTGGAGGCCAGTGGAAACGGGGGATATTATATATATACTTTAGATAATAGAAAATATTTACTATGTCGATATTTAATATATAAAAATCGATATTTTAAGGTTTCGAATTAATCGATATACTTTTAATATTTCAAACCAATAAAACCGATAAACATTTTTCGATTATATGCATTTTTTTAAATTAAATTCGATATTTTTTTATTTGAAATTTTTTTAAAACCATAGTTTAGATTTTTTTGTGGTATTTAAACGTTTATGTGATATTTAAACATAAAAATCGATATTTTCCGATATTATAATTTTCGATATACCAAACTTTTCGATATTTTCGATAAATGTTACATTTTCCAAAGAAGAAATCCAAGCTTAAACCTCGTTATAAATCCCTACCCCTGACTATATCTATTGCATATGCGCACATGTGTAATTATATATATGTGATTTCTGGGAATTGCTGCACAAGCTGAGCAAATTCCCAAAGGCTTGCAGCAATATCGATTACATTATTATTTATTGATTTGCCAAGGCTAAAATTGTCTCACAAAGTAATAATTTGGTTTTATTTTTGCTTCTTCATCAGCTGCCTAAACGATGCAACAATGTGACATGCGGCGGCGACGGCAGCAGCAGCAGCAGCACCAGCACCAGCACCATCATCATTATCGGAACCTTACTCTATTATTAACTGACCGATTTGTCAATATTGAAACGAAACATCGAGGGAAACAACAACAAGTTCAACTTTTTAAAGTCACAAACTAGCCGGGTCTTGCACCAGCTAAAGCTACAGCGTTCGTCTTAGTGTTGACTTGAACCACGGAGCGATTGGCTTTCTTATTGTTTTTAAGGTATGAAAACCATATTTGATAGATAACATTTAAATAATGTTAACATTAGATACACCCAACAGCTACAATTTATACAAGTTTAAAAAATTATTCAAATAATAAATAATTCAAATTTACAATAATTAAAATTTAAAGCTAAAGCGAGGACACCAACCATTTGGATAATAAACGATCGTAAACGATATTGGAATTTTACAAAACAAAAACAACACATTTAAGGAGAGTGACAGACTGAAACGAAGGAGAGGAAGGAAGAAAGGAGTGCAAGGAGCAGGAGGAGGAGGAGGAGGCGGCGGAGGAGGAGCAGCACTGGAATGCCCAGCACGGCGGGCAGCAGTGCCGCCGGCGTTGGCATGGGCGCCCTAATCAACAGCGCCGGCAGCAGCGCCGGCAGTAGCGTCATGGGCATCGGTCTGGGCTCTGGCTCCGCGACGGGCAGCGGCACAGCGGCCGGATCGGAGGCAGGAGCCGGTTCCCTCATCGCACAGAGCACGGCTGGCACTAGCGCCGCCAGCAGCGGCACCATCACCTGGGACAACAACGGCACCCTGCGCTCCATCAATCCCGGCGATTGGTCCATCGAACAGTGCCTCGGATGGCAGCAGCCGCATCATCTATACTTTCAGCTCGGCTGGGCCTTCCTCTTTCTCGCCTTCCTGGCCCCGCACGGTCCCTACGGTTCGCTGTGGATGCGAACGATGCTCCTCATTGGCTGCCTGATGATGGGCATGCACGGCTACCTGGTTGCCTGCACGCCGGATGTGGTGCTCTGGTCAGGAATGGGAATGGCAGTGAATTTTATCTACCTGGTCGTGGTGCTGTGCCGGCTGAGACCGGTGAGATTCGAGCAGGAAATCGAGGCGGTGAGTGAATGTTGCTTGTTGAAATTAAATCTAGGGTATTGAGAGTGCTTAATTAAATATTTAAATATTTTTTTGTCACATAAGATTATTGTTTTTGGTTTTTCAAGTCAATCTGAGATACAGTTCCAGGAAAGGAACCTTGAAGAGCAAAGCTCTGTCTTTTTAATTAAAGTTTTCTTACTTGTTAAAGTACAGTTGTGTCCCAAATAACTGATTTTCAAGTAGAGCTATCGAAATATCGATAAATATATCGATTAATCTCATATTTCTATATTTAAAACCCTTAACCAGCATCCTCTTAAGAAAAAACCATTTATTTACATTTTCGCGAAAGATTTCGACTTTGCTTTAATATTTTTTTTTTATTAATTTAATTTGTGTGTGTTTTTATGATTTGTTGTTTTTTGTTGTTGTTTTTTTTTGCCTTCTTTTCATTGATGTTTCATGTTGTTTTAATTTAAATTATATATTCACTAATATATCATAAATACATAGTTTCGATAAATTAATAAATAACAGAAAAAACACGTACTGAATTTGCGTTAAAAAAAAAACAATATAATTAATTATTAATTAAGCTATTAATTAATTAATCTGTGTAAATTATTGGCTATCGACTATAGACTAAATGTGATGCTGCGGGGGGTTGGCGGTGGAGAGTGGTGGAGCGGTGGAGTGGGAGTGGAAGTGGGAGGCGGGCTGAGTTTATCACAGGAAATCTGATTGGAAAATCGTAGCAGATGATGTAAATATTGAAATGTAATATTTGTGGTGCGGACTTTCGTTGTATTTTTTTTTTTGTTTTTGGGTAGATATATATAATCAATTGTTCAATAAGCATATTATTATTTTTGAGAGAAGCACTGAACATTGAAATATACGTTTTGATATTGTGATTTATGTGCTTTATGGTGATGATGTTATGTTGACCTACGTTCTATGAGGGATGCCCAAAGGAAATCTCTTTCCGATTTGTAAAAAAAAAATTAACAAATTAACAAAATTTTGTTTGCATTGCATTTTCGGGACACATTTTCAATTGATTTCAATATTTCTTATACGGATTTAGGCGATTTCCCTGGGCACCCCTGTTCTCTATTAAATTCTTAACTCCGCCCTGGCGAGTGCCTTAGCTGAAATGTATTTTCGATGCCAGAAAATACAACTGCAGACACGTTGTCAGCATGACGGTCATATTGCCAATCGCAATGGTCATGTGAATGCGCCGGAATCCCTTGTGAATGCGCTGGTAGTGGGGACAATCGACCAGATCGCCCTGCACCAAACTGCCAACCTCCTGGCCACTTCCGATCGCATCCTCGATCCTGTATTTCTCGTGCATGAGCTGCAGCATCGGTGGCACCAGATACAGACGCACCACCACCTCAATCCCAGTGGCCAGGGCATGGGATCCCATTTGGATGCCAGCTGCCGTCGTCCATCCGCTCAAAAAGTATTTAGCGTAAACGACCAGCATCGTTAAGCTAAGCATTCCGTTGAGGGCGAAGTAGCGAGGGAAGAGTATCTGCTGGCACTGTCCGAATACGTGACGCGGCAGGGAGAAATATAGCGAGAGACCTGCAAGTTGGATAACAAGAAATATATATATAGATTAGAAATCTGGTATTAAGGCAACACTATGTTAAGATGTAGTTACAGTTTGACTATGATTATGATTATGTATTTCTGTTGAAAGAGCGTCGCTTTCAAGGGATTTTTCATTGAAGATTGAAGATGAACAAGATCATTAAAGATCACTGATGATGTATGACGATCTCTCTATATGCTGTTGCAGTAGAAGACATCTTTTCAGGGAATTACAAAGACAAAACATACACAGACTGGTGACATTAAGAGTAGCTTTTTCCTCCTTATGAAGCATGGCCTTGCCTATGATACATGAAGTTCTCTTGAGTGTGACATGTTTGGTTCACTGATCTTTACTTTATGCTTTATAGGACTTTTTTTTTATTTAATAGAACTTACCAGACACAAATGTCATCCAGATTTGCGACCCAAAGTGGGTGGCAAAGGCGCCTAGATAGACCAAGGCCGCTGGTATGGTCGATGGTCTTGCTGTTGCTTCTGTTGTTGCTGTTGCTGTTGCTGATGCCACAGTAGTTGTCGTTGGGTCGATGAGATCGCGTCCCACAGTCATCAGCACAAAGGCCAATATGCCAACGGCTATCAAGTGTGCTGGTTGTGTTGTACGCGTCAGAATTCTGTAAAAGATATAGAAGAAATTTCAAAATCAATTTTAGTAAATTTGTTTAAAAGAAAATATAATTTTAAAGTTATTTACCATTTATTATGGTATTTTTATAACTATGTTTGGTATTATTCAAAACAGAGACTTTCGCTTTTAAGAAATATTTTAAAAAATATTTTGAAATCTTAAAATAGTAGCATTTTTAACAAAAAAATAATATTTATTTTTACCGAAATCATCTTAAAAAAGATTTATAATGTTTAAAGTCAGTTCAAAGTCGGATAGCTTTAAGCTATTTCATCATAAATATCTAATGATATATCTTTCTAACTATATAAATCTTAATTTCCAAATATTGCCTAACTGCCTATATAAATCTCAACTTTCGAAAAACCTATGGCAAACGTTTTCCGAGAACCCCCAAATGTCGTCGTCAATTGTCTAGTTGACGCCACTATCGGTTTGCAAAGTCTCAAGTGGCTACCATATAATCGGAGTGGAATCGAAATGGATTTACAGACGCAATCGTAGCGCAATCGTTTGAGTTATATATAAGCCCGATGGTTCAAACTCCAGATAGATATAGTTGTCGTAGGCAATTACGTAGACACGTGGCCCTCGTCGGCTGATTAGATTCGTGGTTGTGGCGCACACACAGTGTCGAATCCGTAGAATATGTAGAATATATATCGTTGGGGGTTTTCAAGCCCCCTTTTGGTGCGCGCCACTGTGTACTCGTTGGGCGATCGCGAATTTTTTCAACCTCTCTACGCATGTCTGTCTGCCTTCCTTTCGGGTTTTGTATTTTTGCATATCTGTCTGCCACTATTTTTCTATGTTTCTCTATTTTTTTATTATTTTTTTTTTTTTT
Source organism: Drosophila seguyi (assembly GCA_008042675.1). Taxonomy (NCBI): domain Eukaryota; kingdom Metazoa; phylum Arthropoda; class Insecta; order Diptera; family Drosophilidae; genus Drosophila; species Drosophila seguyi. The sequence goes on from VNJU01001834.1 coordinate 248,669, forward strand.
GCTGCTCGCTTTTTTGCATTTGGTTTTTTGTCATGCGGCAAATACAAAGCCAAAGTGGCGTACGTGCGAAAACGCATGCAACCAAATATTGTATATATTTCAAGCTCCCTCTTAAATGCGGAGACCAGAACTAAAGCCAGAAACTATAGAAAATGTATGTATATAGCCGTAATCTTCGTATGCAAAGGTAATATATATATATATACAAATTTGCAGTTGCACTTTCGGGCGAATCAGCTGGCGACCGTGAACAGCTGGTAAAACTATGTGCCAAGAGGCTGTGTTTGCAAGCAAAGATAATTTAAATAGATGCAAAAACAAATGAGATTAAATATATTTCTAAATTTAGCTAATAAAAACTATAAGTTATCTATATATAGACACACTGCTCTATTATTTTGACCACATTTGTGACCTAAAAACCCCAAAACCTCAAAGCCCTCTGTCTTCCCCTTCAAGTGACGTTGGTAGAACCCGTCCGTTTGCACTTTGCCCAGTAGGTAATATCACCTGCGTTGCTGATGATTCAGGGCGTCTTTAGGGGGAACTCTATTGACTTGCTACCTTTCGTCACCGCATTGCGTTGATCACCAGATAACGGGACTTGGGAGGGTTAAACTTATCGCCTGGCACTCCGGTCAAGGTAAACAAAAATATAGTATACGATTTTTGTGACCGTATTTATTTATAGATTCATGCCAATTATAATTAGTTAAGTTTACAGTTGGCAAACAAAAAAAAAAAAATGAATCACTGCTTCGAAATGGTGTTTTCTGTTGGGTAACGTAGTAAATTTAAAATAACTTTAATAAATTATATATTTTATTGCCTACAATGCCAGACTTTTTATGCATGTGTTCAAAGCATCACATTCTTAAAATAGTTTGGAGTAACGAGTGTTGTGAAATCGTGAATATCACGAGTCTGTTGTTTATCAATGAAGTGATAATAATCATATGATGATGGTGATATGATATTTAATAAAATATATCATACAGCACTCTGATCAAATTAATATTAATTAATGCTTTCTTGTTTTTCTCAATTATATTATTTTCTATAGATTTATTTCCTTTATTGTCTAGGATACATTTTCACTTGAATTTTGTTTTAAAGACTTTGGTTCATTAGCTTTAAATATTCTTATTTCCATTCCCTGTTTTTTTAACTGCATTCCTTCTCTGTGTTTCTGTTTGCATAACGGCACTCGCGCCTAGACAACGTGCTAATGAAATAGGAAATACAACAGCAGACAGAGTCAATAATATACAATAGGGGCGTGTGATCAGCATGATCCAGTGCCGTGACAACAAGCTGATAAGAATTTTCCAATGAGTTCTAATACCCTCCCCTCTACCTCCTCCATTCCATGGCACTTTCTTATGTCACATGACGAAAATATGGGAAACTTTTACCTGCGATCAATGACCGCAAAAAGTAAAAGATAACATATATATCGTTGATTTTTTATGATACAAATAAATTGTTGTAGGGCAAGATTGAGGAGTTTTTTCTTTGTGTGTGCTTTCAATTATAATATAAAACACAAAAAATGGCAAAGATAACGAATTAATTGAATTAATCGAATTAATGTCTGCGCGCTTCCTGTCACTCGCCACACATTTTTTTGTAAGCACGTGAGGCGCGTGCCAAATTCTACACGGAATGGTGAACGGATATTGTTATATATTATTAATGTTCTGAATACTTAAATATTTTAAGTATTTAAATACTTTTTAAAAGTGAAAATGTATTTCGGTTATGAGAAATTATAATTCCTAGTTCTTTTAGTAAGAAGAAATGAAAGGAAATTTGATCCCAAAAGCAAATCATTTACCTCAAAAAATATTAGATGGTAATTTTAACTACCCAGAGATGATATTTATCTAGATATTTTAACAGAACCTTTAATATTTTCTATTCGAATTTTTCTAAAATGTCTTTAGTTTTTCATTTTAGGTTTTTCTTGTTTTTTTGGGCCGTAACTTACGTGTATAAACGACTGGCTTGCAGCTGGGCCACCAGGCAGGTGATCCGCTCGGACACCTGGCGGGTCATCTGGGTGCCAATGGCCAGAGCATCGTCCATTGAGGGCTCCATCGAGCTGAGCTTTCGCTGCTGTTGTGCTTTCAGTGCGGCTGCTGAGAGTTCCGTTATCTCGCCGCTCTCCGCTTCATCTTTCTGCTGCTCTTTCATCATTTGTTCCTGTTGCTGCTGTTGCTGCTGCTGCTTCTGCTGCTGTTGCATTTTACGGTAGTGCGGGCAGAATTTGAGAAGTTCACTGTTGATATTGCTATTGAAGCTGCCCCTTTTGACGGCAGTCTCAGCGGTGATTTGTTCCTTGAAAGTAACCTCCGAAACGGTGACAGTTTTGGTCAAAGGAGCCACATCAGCGCCGCTATCCTCGCTGTCACTGGAGGAGTTCGAGCTGGCGGTTGCGTCGCTGCCGCTGCTGCTGCTCAGTTCGAGATCCTCTAGTAACTGTTGTTGCTGTTGGCTCCTCTGTTGCTGCTGCTGCTGCTGCTGCTGCTGCTCTTCCGCCTCCTTCTTCTGCTGCTGCTTCTTCTCGCGCTTCTTCAGCGTATACTTAACGCTGCGCACTGCCTTGGAGGGCATGCCGCAGGCCATGAACCGTTCGATCTGCTGCTCGTCGTTGTTTTTCTCCATAATCGCCGAATTGTGGCACATCTTTGCATTGGTTTCCTTTCTTCCTTCTTTCTGTTTTACTTTTCTTTTTAAATAAACACACTCTTTCTTTCTTTCTTTCTTTGTCTTGGTCGCACAGCAAAAAAAAATCAATCGGGGTTAGTGTTGGAACTGTTTTTGTTTTTTTTTTCGGTTTGTTTTTGAAACTTTGGTCTTTTTAGCGCTTCTTAAATTTTGTATTTTCCGCGTTTCTTGGTTAAAGTGGAGACTGGGCTTTGGTCTGTTGGGGTTTTCGGTTTTGGGGGTTAATAATGTCTGGGGTTATTGCTGGGGAGGCCACGACGCGGCGCGCTGAGGTGTGCGAATTTGAATGGGACGTCGTCGGCGATGCCATTTGGTTTTATATAGCAGCGCTGCGCCGCTGCGGCGCGACGCCAGTTCTTGGGCTTCGTCAACGCCAAAGCTCTGCTTCCGCTCAGGCGAGCGCCTGATCGCTCTCTCTTTTGCCGCCCTCTCTTTGCTGGTGATCGCTCTCTTTGGCTTTCTCACGCTGCAGGTTCAATATTTTTTGCACTCGGATCAGCTGGTGTTATCTTTGAGTGTTAGAGGGGGCGGGCGGGCTGCTAAGGCGGCCATTAATTTAGGTTGAACTGGACTGCATTTTAGTTTTTTTGCACATACATGAATTTTTTCCAAAATTTCAATTGGTTTTAACTGCAGTTTAAAGCCAGTTAAAAGAGAGGGAGGCTGCACCTGCTGCAGCTGTTCTCTTAATTCGCAAAGGGAACGCTTGGGAGTCAAGAGAGCGCCTTTGCTAGTTCAGAGCGCCTCAATTAAATCGGGCTGTCACGCTGCGATCGTTTGACATTATAGAGCCTTATAAGCACCTGACAAATGGACGCCACATGTGAATAGTTTTCGGACTAACCTTCGGGCGTCCGCCCTCCCTTTCTCTCTCTCTCTCTCTGGCAATCTCCCGGTCTTCCACTCTTCCGAAACTTTCCATCGCCACCTTAGGTTTCCTACGAAAAGCGAAGCATACAAATTTCAAAGCTAGCGTAAATTCCTCGGACGTCACCATGCCTTCGAGCAATCCCCGATCTTTGGATCTTCCAAATAATGTTTTCCAAATGAGTCAACTTTAAAGTTTCGGCGAATACTTCGATTTCGATAACTGACGTCGCTTCCGAGAACTTTTCTGATTGCCATTCAATCTGTGGCTCAAAGAAAAACAAAAAGGTGTTTGGGAAATATCGATTACCCAAGGCTTAAAGTCTCACCTTTTGATATTCCCTAGAGGGTAATAAACCCTAGTAAGAATATAGGACGCAGATATGCAATAGATAGAATGTAAGTCTCTAGAACCTGACCTGGCCTAGATCAAGACTTATAAAGAGTTAGACGTTATTTTTTAGGTAATATAAACAATTAATACCCATTACTTTCTTCACATAACTGGCGACTTTGTTCTATTTTCATAATAAATGCACTTCAAGTGCCAAAAGCTTGATGAAAGTTCGACCAATTCAACTGAAATCTCTTTCAAAAGTCCAAAACGATAAGGATAAGAACGATTGAATAAACGTGAATCAGTCACTGAGTTAACTCAGTCGTGTCCGTTCAAAGGATTGCAGGTCAAGGTCCTATCCAGAAACTGACCACTTCTCTTGATCCCCAGATCCCAGGGATCGTTGTGTGTATCATCACCCACTCCAAGCCCCCAGAAATAATGCGCAAAAGAGGGCAAGGCACACGCAATTTCTGGCTGGCAAAAAATAGAATAAACAAGCTGATTAGTTTGATTAAAGGTCAGGCCGTAAAGCGAAATTGATTAAGCTTTAAGGCTTAATCATGGCCAATCAGTGGACGCACCGGACCCCCAGTATCACAGACCCCACAGATATATATTATATATTGTATATGAATACATATATCCGCCGAGCGATTCTTGAGAGCCACGATGAGTGGCCAAGAAATTGCGATGATCAATGTCACGATGTCTGGCCACAAATCGGGGGACCCAAAAGCGGATATAATGCCGGCATTTGTATGCACAAAAAGGAAGCGGGAGGCCCCAAAAGCGATCGATGTCGTCTCGATCGGAGAGAGATCTACGTCCGGCCAAACAAATTGACAACAGAACGCAATGGATTCGAACCGCAATTAGATAATGAGCAGTTTTGTGGGCAAAGCCAACAACACCAGGGGAATCGTATATAGAAAGGCACTCTCCATGTATATCTTATCCGATTCGCCGGTTCCGAAAATCCTCTTGTTATGTCGCACACGTTCCGCAATCGTCGGCGTCGGCGGCTCTAACAAAAAAATCTACTAATGAATGAATCTCAAAATCGAATATCTGGAAATGGCAGTCAATCGATCAAATGCAATGATCGATAATAAGCAAGGGGTTAGTTTTTTTTTTTTTTTTTTAAGAAAACTAACAGCAAACAAGATACAATGTAAAGTCTGGCAGGTGATAAGCAGAACCATCAATTAAAAAGATTACAAAAGATAGAGTACAACATTTTTCCACAAATCTAGATATGTTTTTTCTATTTTAAACACATTTTTCTTTCTAGAGTGAATGAATGATAATGGTGATCAATAATCAACAAATTCTTACGAAATCGGAGATTTTACAAAGAAATAATAAATTGATTATGACAGTAATGAGTTATCAAAAGTATTTATCAAATATTTGTGTTAAAAACTGTAAACTGTTGTTCTTGTACTTTTCATAATTAATTTACATGCGAGACCTGCAATGTACAAGCAACAGCGAACGCGAGAGTTTCTCAAACGAAAGAGAGAGAACTATGAAAGAAAGTCACGGGAGTGGGAGAGTCACGAGAGAGTCACGAAAAAAAAGTCTCTACGAGAGAGTTAGTCTCTTTAAAGTCTCTTTTCGTATAATTTTAAGACCGGCACCGAATGATTACACGGGTTGAGTCGAATGTTAGACGACCTTTGTACAAAATAATAAAAATAAGACTTATTCTACAGAAGGAGATATATTAAAATTTTTACCTTCTTTAAGATTTAATATAAAACTTGAAAGCATATTCCTTTTGAAATTGGTTCAGGTCGCTTCTTACATAGACTTTGGACTTTGTTATGGTATCATTGGCTTGTCATTGACTTGGTTTTTTTTTTCAATCGACAAAAATCGGTGTGGCGAATTCCATATAATTTGCCTAAAATGCGGCGGACGTGCCCGGCCGGCTTTCGCGTCATATGATGATGAGGTTCCCCCTCGCGACGGTGGTTTCTTTTGGCACCTTGACGCACCACGAAATATTTGAGGAGCTCTGATGAAAGACGTCCGCGTGTCCACGACTGCGTCAGCATCAGTTGTCCATCGGTTGCGATGATGGCTCTGGTCCAACAGATACTTGGGATGGGAAAATATTTTCTCTCTCACACACCCAAAGACATCCCCTCTCTTCCGGAACCACCCACGCGCCTTCACTCAATCATTGTCCGAATTCCACCGTGTAATCCCAATGAGGGAAAGGCACACAATTAGACATCGGCCCACGTGATAAGGGAAGATATAGACGCCCATACTTACCCCCAATATTTGAGCATGACTCACAGTCTGGAATTATTAAGTTTTGATTATTGAAAGGTGATGAATAAATATAAGGGGTAACTGTTTAAATTAGGGTTTAATATAAAAGTAACATGATAATTAGATATAAAATCATATCTAGTAAAAAAAAAGAGTAGACAAGTTTTGTGTAGGAAAAATACTCTTTAGAAATATAGATCAAATGGTATTTCACCATAAATGGTATCGTTTTCGGAGCGTCCACAACTCTTCTGCTCGTGATAAGAGACCGAATCAAGCCAGAGAGGTAAAAAGAGCGAAAGGGGAGCGCTGTCTGTTATCACAACAAGACGGTTGTTTACGGGCGTCGATTGTATGCAAGCTCCCCATTGTTTTCACACGATCAACTTAACGCACATATTTATTTTTGATTATCTTTTTACGACCGCCTGTTGCCGACTGCCTTTCGGCCTGGGGCTCTCGCTCGTTCTCTTCGCAAAGAGAAACTGCAATTCTTTGGTTTATGTTCTCTCTTTGCCGCTCACCTCTTCGATCTGGCACTTGGCACCTGTTGTCTGTCTCTCCCATGATCTCTCCATTTAGCACATATTTGGGCAGGTCAGTTAAGAGCTAACCAGAAGCGGAAAAAGAAAATACATATATTTTAAAGATAAAGAAAAAGTAAAAAAGAGCAAAGAGAGAGAGAGAGGAACATCATCGATCAAGTGAGGAAAGAGTAAAGCTCATCCATCGAATAAGGAAGTAATTAGTGTCAAGCTCGTAAGCCTCAATCTTTCCTCTGGGATGCTCCAGAAGAATTCGTTGCGGTTAATTGGAGTCTTCTTATGAATGATTGTTGACATGCCGAGCAGATAAGGGAGAAATCAAATTTCCAGAAGACTTTTCCTGTCACTATTTATTAAATCTGTCAAGCGTAATGGGTATTATAACTGCACAGAGAGAATTGAAATACAGTTTAATATGAATAATACAATTTTAAGAGAAGTCACACCTTGATTATAAGTTTGTATGCCAGTTCTATTTAGTATACCAGTCGTATAACAGTTTTTTATATACCATAATTTTTCGATTTCAAACTAAGTGCTGATCATCAGATCCGATTTGGATATAAAGTTGAGTGGCATTATCTCTTTCATAATTATTATACGAATTATTTCTAAGTATGCCCCATTTTTTTGTATACCAGTTTCTTTCTTTCCTTTTCTCTTTCCTAATTACAAACTATTTATGTGACCCCATTGCTTATCATCTGATCCGATTTGATCTAAAGTTGAGTAGCATTATCTCTGGCCAACGATCGCTCGCGAAATTGTTTTATCCCGGTTTAGGCTTTAGTTGAGTTGTAATATTTTTGTGTTGGAATTCGTGTTCGCTTTCATTGATTTCAATTTGCAAATTGCGAGCGAACTCAATGGAATCCGCGCTTTGTTTCCCACAGCATAGGAATAACGACCCCAAGCTCATCCCCGTTCTGAGTGGCCCGGCTCTCCCAGTTTCCAGTTCCCAGCCAAGTTCCCATCCACACACCACCAGTCCCAGTATCATCAAGCGGCTGGTAATCTGCCGTATCTGCAGTGCACAGAACAAAAAATAAAACTGATACTTAACTCGAACTTAGAATAAATTTAAATGAATGTAAATAAAATTCAAAAGGACTAGAACTTTATGGATTTATTTATTTCCTATTTAGTTTATAATTATTTTGTATTTTTATCAAGTTTAAAAAATTGTATATATTTTTTTTGTATGCATCTGTATCTGGGTCTGTCTTTGCCCCTGGATTCCGCTTCTGCGGCTCTTCTCCTCTCACTGTTGCTGTGGATTTGTATTATTTTTTCTTTTTTTTTGTGTGATATTTTTTATTTTTAGTACTTTTTTTTTCTGCCTTTTTGTATTTTGTGGCTCTCTGAGCTTGGCTTTAGCTCTGGCCTACGTGACTCGGACATTTGCGGCAATGTCCGACGACCAACTGGCGGCGACTGGCCGCCGGCGACCGGTGGCGACTGTTGCAAATCGCAAACGATCCGCTGGATTCACTGAATCCGCCACCAAAAACCTGCCCCGGATCACAATTTGTACGCCTCCCCCTGCCCAGCGGTGCCCCGTGCTAAACTTTTGATTATGTTATTTATTTATTTTGCCATGCTCGTTAATGTTTAATGTTATTGCTTGTCGCTGCCGCTGCCACTGCCTCAAAAAAAAAAAACAGACCAAAAAAAAAGCAACGAAACTGCAATCAGGAGATGGGGAGACTCTGTCTGACTAAGGCATTATTAATTTTGTTATGTTTTAAATTTAGTTGGTTCCTATAATTTATTTTTATAAATTTATAGGTGTACAATAATGTTTTTTAAGTATTTTTCTGGTACTTATGGTATATATACTATAGAAATTAAAAGGGTTTTTGAAATCTCTTAAACGTACATCTAAAAGTATGCAATACTTTTTTTGCACTTTTCAATTTAGTGTAAATATTATTTGTTTTATATTTTTACGATAAACATTTTGTAGTATAGTACAACTTTTTACACATTTTTAAGTTGTATTTAAATCGAATTATAATTTATATTATTTACATACTTTTAGTTTTTTTTTAAGCGTATTTAAATCACCAAAAGTTTTTAAAAATTATATTTAGAAAGATATTGGTACAGATTCGAAATCTCTTAAAACCAAAGAGACTAAAAACTAAAGTTAGTCTCTAGATTTCGAACTTTAAATATATCATTACGTACTTTTGAACATATTTTAAATTAATGAATTTTTGTTTTAATTTCTCTTTTTCTCTCTTCTTCTGTATAAGCATTATTTTTGGTAATATCTAAGGTCCAATATACCCTTAATTTTGGGTAGTGAACAAACAGTTTGAAAGTTGCCAACGTTTTAAGTAGCTCGGCGCAATGCGATCGCCTCCCATGGCTGCTACCCCCAGCGGCGTGTGTGGAAGGTGGGGGCTGATTGGGTTTTTGAGTCTGGGGCTGGAAGGAGGAGGGGGGCTGGGCGCGGGTCTGTCTTAACGGCTGCGTCAGCAAATGGCAAAATATTTTTTGCATGGCAACAGCGAAGCGACAAACACTGTTGTTGCCACCACGGGTCTTACATTTTGGACATGTGATCGCTGTGGTGGGCCCAATCTAGCTGGCCTCTGTTGGTCTCAAGCTCATCCACCGCCACGGCAACTCTAGCACATATACACAATAAAAAATATATATGTGCAAACGAAATTATATTAAAATAAATAAAATATAATATTTATATATTTAAGATATTCTTTAATATAAGTATTTATATTTTCAAAGCTATAAAAAAATTATGTCAAATATTTTAAGAACCAACTGATATTTTGTCGATAGACTGGGAATTTATGTATATTGAGTGAAAAAATCCGATAAGAAATATTGAGAAAAATATTCTATCGAAAATATCGTACTTAATTTTTGTTGTATCGAGTTTTGAAATATTTTTAATAACAACTTTACCAAAAAATATCTTTAATGAGTTATATAATGTATTTACTAGACTACATTTATCGATCAGAATATAGATTTATCGTACATAAAAAGCAATATATCGAATTTTTCGTCAAAAATCGATACTGTATCGATTTATACAGATTTTCTAAAATGTAATTTTTCCTCTCAGTGTACGCCAAAGTTAATAGCAGGTAAATAGAGCAGTGGGAAAAGGGGCGCGATTATGGGTTGTTGTACTTGATGCAATGCAAAACAGTTAGCACTCGCGATCAGCGATAATATTTATTTATTTGCATGCTCCAACCGATTATTGTTTGCTTGTTTGTTTGCCATTTGGTTTCAATTTTTTTTTTCCGACGATCGTTGACAACAGCGAATCTCTCAAGCGATAGACACAAAACTGATATCTGTCAAAAGTCTAGGGAGTTTCCACTCCATATCGCCATGGAAATCGTTTTGTTTATTGCAAAAGACAGTAAATTATGCGCATATAAACTTGACAATTTATGTGAACAGATCGGGAACAAAAAAAAAACGCAGCATGACTAAGCTAAAGCCATTCATGGGTTGTTGTAAATCAGTCTTGAAATTGCTGGATTTAGTTTTTAAAAAGAAAAGAATACTGTATTGATTATGATCAGCTAAAATGTATGTATAATTGATTGGAAAAATATATAGTATTATAATTTATAAATTGCTAGATTAATTCTGATTACCAGTTTGAATTGAGATTAATTCTTGTATTTGGTTTTTTTTTTTTCAGGTTTACCTGGCGCTTTTCCAGCCCCTGCACGTGACCCGCCATCAGTTCAAGAAGGTGCTCAACTGCATGAAGGTGATACGTGCTCTGAAGTACCAGGAGGTTTATGCCCAGGAGAAGGTCACCAAGGTCGACAGCCTGTCGCTGGTGCTGAGCGGCAAGTGAGTGTGTTGCGTAGTCATCTCAGGCTCAGGCAGAGATGATTCATTCCCATGAAACGAAATTAAACGAAATTTATGACTTCTATCTGCAGATTGGTGGTTTCACAGCATCAGCGGGCCCTGCACATTGTGTTTCCCCATCAGTTCCTAGACTCGCCGGAATGGTTTGGCGTCTCCACCGACGACTACTTTCAGGTGGGTTTTGATTATGTGTTCTTGCTGGCATTTTGATAACTCTTCATACTCTCTTTGTGACAGGTCTCCATTATGGCAATGGAGGAGTCGCGGGTGTTGATCTGGCACCGCGACAAGCTCAAACTGTCAATTATGGCCGAGCCCTTCTTGCAGACCGTCTTCGATCACATTTTGGGCCGTGATGTGGTCAAGAAACTCATGCAGGTCACCCAGGTAATTGCGATTAATAATAACGTAAGATAAATAAGAAAATTTTGATGATATACCGACATGAATCGCTCTTTATATTACATAAAATTGATTGTAATCTTTAAATTTACAAATTATGTAAAAATTGAATGAAATTTCATTGAAAAATATTGTCTTTATATAAATTTGTCAATATTGTATCCCCCAGGTGAGCGAGTCGATAGCCAGCAATGGCTTCCTGCCATCGGGTGGATATGCAGAGGATGCTGAGGACAAGCCCATGTTGATACTCAAAAAGAGTGTGGACGTGGGCCATGGACTGACGGCCCTAATCAATCGGCAGCTCCAGGGTGAGTGTATCTTCCATATCTCTATCTTTCCCTCTCTCTCTTAAGAGTATCCCTTTTCCTAACCTAAGCTTATACAGCTGCGGCTAACAAAATAGTATCACTGATTAAAAAATCTTAGTTATATTGAATAACAACCACGTATCTAACACACTTCCGATCATGTTTTCTATTAATAGAATTTAAAAATGAGTTAAAAAATTAATTTAACAATTTTAAAAATATTTTCTATACCTGCTGACATGATTTTAAACCTTGAAAAGATAGAACAGAGTTTTATTTTTATTCGATTATAACACATTAATTAAAATATTTAATTAAAACCCAATAATTAATTCTTAAAAACTTTCATTTGCTATACGAACGGTATATAAATTTAATTATTTAATCAAAACTCAATAATTAAGCTTAGTTTCCAGGGTTTTCTAAATACTGTAAATGTTAAACCTGCTCAGAAATTGTCGTTTTTAAAATTTCAAATAAATATTAACATCATAAGCATACTAAATTTGTGGCCGCTGCTGTGTAGCCAAATATTTCTAGATGTGAGTTTCCTTTTCATTTTGGGGATCTTCGTTTTCCACTGCAGTTTCAATGTCTTTCTGTCGCTGCTCCCCCTCTCTCCCTCTATCTCTGTGTGTGCACGCAAGCTTTTTTGCTTTTAACGGGGCTTCTTGCATGGCCGAAAATCCAAACTCCCTTCTCACTTAACCCTGTATTATAGTTTTAAATATATAGAATATATATATATATCTTGATTTTACATTGCAATTATTTTATGTTATGTGCATTTTGTGATTTTTCGTTTATTTTTTCTGTTCTGTTTACCTTTTTTCTACGCAAAAAAAAAAACAAAAAAAAAACTCTAATTTTAGAAGAGCATGTTCCTTTACTTGGTCGCACGTACAAACAACAACAACTACTGCAACAACTAGAACCACAACAACCAGAAGCAACAACAAGCGCCACCAACATCGAGCAAAGTGCAATCTGAAAATATTATGCAATAAATACGAATACTTGCCGAGAACAAAAAAAAAAGAAACAAATTCAGTCCAGAAAAAGAAAAAGAGATAATAAATCTATTGCACGCGCACCCACGCACGCACACACGGAGCCTCCACAGTCAGTCATCGAACCTTCAATCCAATCCCAACTCTAACTATCCATCATCAATCACCGCGAACATCAGCAGCAACAAAGGCCACATCACCGAATACCGAAAGAGCTGCCATCGATTCCATTGGCACATTTCTTTTACATTCTACCGAAAGTACATATTCTTGTAGATCTTATAAAATATGTGGAAAATATTAGTATTTATTATAGAATCATTCGGCACAGAGTAGGGGATTATATTGAAAAGAAAGAATTTTGTATATCGAAATGTATCGCATTTGACGTTATATTATCGATATTTTTATCGGTGTTATAATATTTAATTTATTGATTTATTGTGCATATTTAAAAACGTTAAGATATCAAATAATTTATATATTTTTGCGGTAAATATTGATACTGTCGAGTTGTGTATATACTTTTGCGTTAAATATCAATACTCTATCGATTAATTTATCTATTTTTGCGTCAAATACCGATACCATTTCAACATATTTTCTGCCTAGTAAAAAAATATACCAAGCTTAGGCAACATTAAACACTAACTTTTTTTGTTAACAGAAAATTAACGCAAAATAATCATTAAAAATTAATAAAAAGCTGGTTAATGTGCCATTCACATGTCTCTCTAAAATATACTCTTGCACTGGAAGTGTGTATAAAAAATGTGCCAATGGAATATTAGGGCATTAGATCTTTAAAGTCATCTCATACTTACGTAGCATAGCAACTATATAGCACACAAACACACTAATCAAACGAATAATAATAATCCATCTAATCATTCTAATAGCCAATCTTTGTACAATCCAAAACAGATCCGATGATTTTTTATGTAAACATTTTAGCTTATTGTTAAACAAACACACACACACACACTCTCGTCGTCACTCCAGCAATTGTTCAGCATAAAATTTCCAGCTCAGCGGAAATGTACTCAAACAGAAAGAAAGATAAAAAAAGCAAATCCTTAGCAAAAAGCAATCATTATTAGTTGCAGTCTGAAACCAGTTATTGAAGTTTTCAATTTATGTTCAGTTCAAACATTTTTTTTTTGTTTTTTGTTTTTTGTGTTTGACTTATCATGGCTGTGTGCATTGAGTTTGTAGTTAAACAAGACACTTGATTGCTCACGAATTATAGTTATAGTTTGAGTGGGCTTTTCTCGCTTAGACAGCTCAAACCAAGGTTTTGGACTTTAAATTAATTGATTATTAGACAATTTAAAGCTGAGATCTTGAATATAAATCAGCATTTAGCAAGATCAAATCAAATTATATCAATATCCATGAAGAGATCAAAAATGACAAACTGTACAGTAGAATTTTGATATTTATTTAAAATATATATTCTGTGAAACGAAATTAAAAATTAATTTATAGATGCAATTATCGGTTTTACTGGTTCACAAATCAAACTTGTGTAAATAAATTGGTTTGTTTTTTCTTAAAAATCTAATTTAAAACTGCTGTCATTACATGTTTATATTTAATTTATTTTTTGCTAAAAGACCTGATAATAACAAGTTGCATTTTAACTGCGTTTTAAATGTCACAAAACAATTAATGACAAAAAATAAGGCGTTATGTATCTTGTTATTATATGATCTTTGCTGCTGTTCCGTAACTGCAAAAGTTTATATTCAGAAATCAGAAATCTATTTCGGGTCTTATAATGGAAATTCACAGTGCTGGCACACAAAAAAGAAAAAAACACCTAAAAATATTATTTTGACTTTAACACATTATTATTTTCTTGTTCATTTTATGCATTTGATTTTTTTTTGTTGTTCTTTTTTGCTGATTTTAATTTGCATACGAATTGAGCTAACAGAAAGCGTGAAAACTAATTAGAATTAATATCGAATAATTATTGGCATAATGTAAGCATTAGCATAGCCTAAGTCTCTGTACATACATACATATATATATTACATATATGACCAATAGCACATTAAATCTATGCATATATCTTATGTACATAACCCCCTTTATCCAATTATCCAATGTGTAATGAACGTAACGAAATCAATGTGAATGTAAACAAGCCAAAAACGAAAGCTAATAAAAAAACACACGCATACGAGTATGTATGTTATATGGAGATAAAGTATTTGAGATAATCCCACTGAGAACAGATCGGGTGTCGGTAACCGGGAGTCATTCGTCGTTTCAGGCTGTATTTATCAAAGAGCTGCCCAGGCGAGGCACGCGCGCTCAGCCAATTTGACATCATTATTAGCATTATTTCAGCGCAAATGGCATTGATTTGTTTTTTATTTTAATTCGCAATTATTTGGTCTGCCGCCGCTATGGGAAAACAAAAACAAAAAAAACAAAAAACAAAATATTTATATGTACGTAATATATTAGTTTTTTTTAATTGTTTGCCGCGTGTTAATTGTCGGGGGGATACGTTTTTGTCTAGTGTAAGGAGGGAGTGTATTTGTAAACAATCTCGTTGAAAGCAAAAAAATGAAAAGAAAATACTTAAGCATGTCCATAAATTTACACACAAAGTGCAGCCGACAATAATGATGTTACTATATATCTAAAGTATTTCATTTGGAGCTACAAAAGCTGAGATTATTATTCAAAGAATCAAGAATATTTTTGTTTTAAAATAAAGAAAAGACGTAACTTGTGGGATAACCTTTTTTAATATTTTAAAATACTTGAAAATATCAAGAAGATAAATATATTTAAAGGTATATAAAGTTAGATATCTTTTTTTTAAAGGATATTTTTTCAAATCTCCGGAAATATACTCAAAAGTATGCAATAAAACTATAGTATTGCAGTTTAAATTGAAAAACAATGGAAACAATATAAAATTCTTCTCAAAAATTAATATATTTATAAAAAGTAATCAGTTCTTTTATCAAAATCCATTTTAATACACCTGTAAATTCTAGATATTTTAGACATTTTATTCAAATAATTTTTGAAATTTACTATTATTTCTAACAAAAAAATTAATTAATTAAAATTAAAGTTCAGGATTTATGTGTCACATTCATGCATATATGTACATTCCAATATATATGTGTCTGATTTCACACACTGGATCCCTCCTCCCCCCTAACCACCTTATATCTATATTCTACGTTCTACAAATTTATATGTATGTATGTGTTTGATTTGTGATAAAATTTATGTATTTGATTTTCTATTTTTTCGGTGACTATAATTTTGTTGTATGTCTAACGTAAACGTTCCAAACCAAACTCGCATCATAAACGTTAATCAACAACTACAACAACAAAACTACAACCAACACCAACAATCCAAACCAACAACAACAACAACATCCAAAAAAACAGCACTGCCCAGGATATCGAAGTACTACGATTGCGGTAAGTTGATAAGCCCAATTTAAAAGGATATATATCTATCTAGCTTCTGAGGGGAAATATTAAAGTGTTCTTTTATAGCAAATCGGTATGCTTTATGGGAGTTGTAATACTATTTTATAGTTTACTTAATATAAAGCTCAAATTAAAGTTTATAATAACAATAAGATGCGCAACGCCACACGATTATTATGTTGTCTTTGCTCAAAGGGAGAAAATACTTGAAAAAGAATTTGTAAAATATCGTAGAATTTTATAATATATATATTAAAATTTTTAATTACATTAATTTTACATATATATTATTATATTATTTTTAATATATATATTAAAATTACAGACGTTTTTTTATTTAAAAAAATAATGAATACTAATATCCATTAATTTTTAAAGAATAAAGTAAAAAAAAGTTTAAGGCCCTGCTTAAGTTTTAACAGAGAGGTTAGATAGCAGAGTTTAGCTGTTAATTATTATATTTAATACAGAAAATATCTGAAAATCAATTAAAGTTAATTCTAATAAAGTAAATTAAAGTCAATTAATCTAGCATTATATATATGAACATAAATTTAAAAGTATATGTGTGATTATCTTATTCATTTTCAATGTGTCTTGATTTTTGATTGGTTTGTTTAAACGGAAGTCATCTTTACATAAATTTAACTAAATATAAAAACAAAAATATAAAATATTAAAGAAATGGTAGATGTGTTATGATTTTTCGTTGTCCCTTGTTCATTAAATATTTTTGGTAAATTTTATTTTAAAGTCCCAGGGCAAGGTCTTGAAAACCAAAAGCCGCCTAGCAGAGTATGTACTTATGTTAGTCGTGTGTGTATCTGTCTCTTTCTCTGTCTATAAAGCTATCTCCCTCTATCTCTCTCTTGGAGTCTGTGTTACAATTTTCGTAGTGTGACCATGCCTAGTTATGTTGCCAAAAAAGCTTTTAGATTTGTGCATGCGTTCTACAGTGTTATTTCCACATTCTTAAATCAATGTAAAGAGCAATTAAAAAAAAAAAATTAAATTAAATTATATAATAAATTTTAAATCAAGCCGATTTAAAGTATTGTTAAATTTGATCGTCGATTTCCATTAAATTACATTCTTGACTATTTTTTTTGCAATCCCAAAAATTTCCCTGAGATTTCTTTAATTGAAATATATTTATAACTGAAGGTTTTTCTCAATTTTCTTTTCTCATTTTTGATCTATATTTTAGCTGGGGATCCGAATTCCTGGCGCCTGGGAAGGATTGATGAAACTGATCATGAGACGGCCGTTTGAGAGGGATCGACGACGAATTGTTTAGACTTGTGTGTTTTGAGTATTATTAGATGTATATTTTAGGCCATACGCTGAGGAAACGAAAGTCCCAGAAAAAAAGAAAAATGGATCTGAGGAAACCAAAAGCCATTATTCGTTATACAAAATTATTTATATATACAAAACAAAAATATATATAGAAAATTGACAATTTAAAAATGGGTATTTTTCTCTCTTTATCTCTCTTTATAAATATTTTTTAAATATATTTTTGTAATTTATTCTTTTTTATTAGACATAGAAACATTTACAGTATTGCATTTGGGAATGTTAGGAATTTAATAAATTTTTAGAAATTATACAAAAATTGTTAACATTATTTGTAATATGGCCTGAGGGAAAAAAAAATTAGAAAAAACCTTTTACTTTAAATAAAAAAAAATTACGTATATGACAGCACTGATTATTTTTTTCTTAGTCTTGTTTAAGTTTTGTGTGTGGCCACATAATGAAATGTTGCTCATTTGTAGCCAAAATTGTTATAATTTTTGTTTTATATTTACCTTTCTCACCTTCTGACTTGCCAATTTATTTTAAAATTACTTTTATTATATACAAAGAGAGAGGAATACCCCCAATCGGAGAATGATAATATATACAAACTATATATATATATATAAATTAAATTTAATCTAGTTGCAAATTGTATTACGCCATAACTGTGGGTTAGATGAATGAAAGAACAACGGAATTAAAACGGAGAAAAAATGTATTTTTTTATTACCCTAATGTTAAGAGATTAAGAGAGTAACATAAATCGTTAAGTGTACACAACTTGTGCATAAAAAAACATATTGTATATGAGTAGTTAACTGGATAAAAAGGAAAAAAAAAACAAAACAAGAAATGTTTGTGGCTAAAACCCGCTAATTCAGAAGAATGCAGCAAGAGAACAACATTCCACACATCGTCCCACAAAGGAAACACCGATATAACCGATATAGTAAATCATACAAAATATAAGTACATACAGTTTCCCCCCCTCCCGCCATGTGAAATCGTTTACACCTTTGATCATTTTACATTGTAAACTGTAAATTGATTTACCTGTTTTTTTTTTTCGTTTGCCCAAAAGTATGATACACAAAACTGCGATGAGAGAGAGACTCTGACTCGGACAGAAAAAGTTTGTTGAAATATAAATGAAAAACAACCTGACAATGTTTGAAATTGTATATTTTATTACCATTGTTGCTTTTGTAACTCTTAATAAAATAATATAAATATAAAAGGAAAGGGAAATGAACATGGAAATGGAAATTGAAATGAAAATGAAAATGGAGATGGTAGTGAAGTGGAAAAAAGCCCTACCAATTAATTAATTTTGTTGAGCAATTAAATGTTTAGCTAGGTATTAAATAACCAAAAACCAACCAACAAACTAGGACTTTATGAGCCAGAAGCCAGGAGATATATTTAAATGCTAAATTGTGGTTAAAATATGCTACATTTCTAAACAAACCCATAGAGGTTTCAACCTGTTCCCCCTCTCATTTCAAACATTTTGCATATGTATTCAGAACGAATTTGGTTTCATTTCCCACAGAACTTTCCCCTCAATAATTGCATCGATCCCAACGCTTGCCTCATGTAAGTTAAAGGTTATATAAAAAAATAACAGATTCACAAAGAATCTCCATAAACAAAGGATATATACAAAAAAGCTACAATAGATCAGAAACATAAGAAAAGAAAAATAAAAAACCAAATCAAAAACCAATAGTTCAATGTATTTCGTACCTTTGAGCATAGTTTAAAATAAAGTAGACTGGACATGAAATAAAATATACCTAAATTTATTTGGCAGAAACTTGAACTTGAAATGTATTTTATTTTAAAATATTTTTAACCCTCATAGCAGAGGTAAGTTTTAGTCTGCAAGGTAAGATGTAAAGGTATCTAAATTTTGTGGAATATATGCATAATTTTAACCTAGTTTTTTTTTTGGCAATTAATGCATACAAGAAACTTTAACTTTGGGTTTAAAAAGCAAGGACTACTTGCTGGTGATGTCAAAACTTCCGAAAAGTTGGCGAAACGACTCTTCTAAATATATATTTTTTATGCAGTTTTCACTTTACACAAAAAAAAAAAAGAAAGTCACAAGAATATAGTGAAATTTGCAAAGAATATTTCTCTACATTTTAGTAAATTTATGATTTTAAAAATTAATATACAGTTAGTAAAATAAAAATAATATTACAAATAATAATTTTCTTAAATTGAAAATTCCTTTCAGACTCGTTGTATAGTCGGCTTTGATATTTAATAAATTCCAAAGGCGCGATGTACCCTTTTTGTCTCTGTGTACTTGGAGGGCTCATCACGTTATTTATATATTCAAATTCTGTGGTGTCCATCCTCTGTCCGCTGTAACTTTGTTAGCTTATGCCGCGGCGCTGCGCTGCGGCTGTGGGTGGCATAAATAAATAATTTTAAAGCATTTTTGCAGCTGGAAAACTTTAATTATAGTGATACTCCCGCCATCCCTCGGTGCGTGGCATGGCAAGCAGTCGTTTCCGGTGCAGTCATGTCAAGCAGTGCCACAAGCAATCGCATTCCCAGAGCGAACACGAAAGTGTTGCATACATTTAGGCGGGCCACCGCGTTAATTAACTAGGCGAGACTTCAAAGCCTCGTTTGTGCTTTGTGCACTGGTCTGTAGCTTAGTACACCTGCCTGGCGGTGTACCTTTGTAGCTCTGCACAACGGGCACACACGTACACAAGTCACACACAAAATACTCCAGTTTTATGGACACGGGTACCCTTGGTTTATTTTTAACCCGTCGCCTGGTCACGTGACCACGGAATGGGGACTCCTGTTGGCACACATTCGAATGGAGCGAATTGTGAAAAAGGGAAAACTGCTACAAAATATCCATAATACCCACAAATTGTCATATATTTTTTACATCGAAATCAACATAAGTCGTAGGCCTTTAAAAACACGTTTTATTGGTCAGGATTATTTTATTTGTGACAAAGAACAAACATATACCTTCACTCTGGAGGTGTATTATAATTAAGATCAGAAGTTTTCTATGATTTACAGTACACTTAACTTGAAGTGTAAACAAGATAATAATAATAATAGTAAAATTTACTGTTTAATTGTTGATTGCATTAAAAAGTAAAAATTTATGTAGTTCTTCCAGCATTTTATTTATTTATTTATTATTTATGTAGTCATACGACTGTAAATTTAATCTGAAATGTTTATATTGTTTATGGTTAAAATGTGTGTTGTTTGGCAGTTTTTCTTTTAATAAATATTAAAAATATTATTTTTGTAGTACATTTTACCTGAAATGTAAGCAAAAAATAGGCAACTATACTATTTCACAGTTAATTATGGTAAAATTTAAATTGTTTGTTGTTTTTTAAGCATTCTTTTTTTATAAACATCAAAATAATTATTTCTTTAGAAATACTTCTTCAATTTGTATCTGAAATGTAAATAAATAATTACTAAATTTACTATTTCACTGTCGATTGTAGTAAATGTTTCCTATTCTTCTTAAAAAAAAAAATGCACAATTTTTATTTTTAACACAACCATTTAAAACAATAAATAAAATTAATTTTATGTATCAAAAGGCATATTTATATATTTTAATTTTTTAATTTCATAAATGTTGTGTGTGGTTTTCTTGTAAACCCAACCTTTGGTGACTGCCAAAATTAGATAACAAAAAAATGTCAGCCTTAGGCCATAACAATATATTTGAAAATAAATATTTAAAATATTTTTTTTCTCTACAGAATAATTAAATGCATTCATATTTCACATCAAAGGTATATTTATTCAGTGTCATTGTTTCCATTTCGTGGGGGTGGAAAAAAACCCATCTCCCGGACTTATTTAAAAAATATTTATTAAAATGTATGGTTGACCAGCCACTGAATGATTGAGTCCTGCCGGTGCCGGGTAAATATTTACAGCTTTTTCTCTTTTATTTTTTTGTTTGCCATTTCCGATTATTTGCAATGAAATTTGACTTTTTCCATATTTTTCAGCAAATAAATCGCTGCCCGTTTTTTCAATGACTCTCCTCTCAGCTGCAGGCACAGCGAGTTACCTTTTATTGGTTTTTGTGGATAATTAAAAGTTCAAAAATTGTTGACTCCCTTTATGGACCAAAGGACTTTCTCCTGTGATTTTGCGGTCCATATTCAAAATTAATTGCTGGGCTGCTTTTGCTCATTTCGTTTGTTTGCCGCATTCCGTATTCCGTAATCCGTAATCCGTAACCCGTTACCCGTAATCCGTAATCCGTAATCCGCTTCCGCTCCACTTACGCCTGAAGTTGCCACCTGGAGTTGTCGCAGGCGGAGGAGCTGCTGCTGCGGCATATCCAGGTTAGTCGTTCACCTTAAATCAGTTAATGTTAATCAGCGGGTGGAGTGGGTGGTTGGGTGGTTGGGTGGTTGGGTGGTTGGGTGTTTGGGTGGCTGATTGGGTGCTGAGGTGGTCCTGGACCTGTCACTCACTCAGTCAATTGCTTTCGTTTCCGTTTGACGCTTCCCTCATCCGGCGACGGGATGAGCAAGTGGTGTGGTTATGGCTCCAGCTCCAGCTCCACCTCCTGCTCCTCCTCCTTCCCTTCGGCTGGCTGTCGGCATTGTTGTCCTCTTCGATGCCTCAGTGGCTGGACACTGGTCGAAAGGTGGAAAAATTGAATTTTCAACACATTAGATAAATATTTTAATTAAAATTCAATGTAATTTTATTTAAAACAAAGGGTTTTTAAATAAATAAAAATATTGATTATAGCTTTTTCACTTGTTTTAATTTATATAAAAAGAAAGAAGTTAAACTGTTAACTTGAAGCTATTTTTTAAAGTCTTAAAAAAGGTTTAAAATGTGAACTTAATTAACCAAGAACCCATTAAGCTTTCTTAGTATTTATTTCTTCTTAAAACATTCTTAAATTTTTTTATATTAAATATATAAATTATTTTTATTTTCCCATACAATTTTTAAAAAATTTCAGAGCATATTTTTTAGTTCCTCAGAGAGTCTTTACTTAATTGACAGTTGAGCAAATGAGAAGATTAGGTTGTTATTTCGCTCACTGCCTTTATATATATAGCTATATGGCTTATATATATATATATACAGGTGATTGGGTCAGTCGGTAAGGCAGCGAAGCGTGCCACCCCAAGACCACCTCTCCACCTGCACCCAATCCCCCTTCAATCCACCAACCCTTCGCCAAGCGGTTTGGTCAATAACCTTAATTGCTCATCAATTTCCACAGCAGCAACAGCATCAGCAGCAGCAACCTGAACAGCAGCAACATCACATCAACGGCAAAGGCGCTAATCAGTCAACACAACAGCAACAAATCTGTCCCCGCGATCTATGTGTGTCAACGTGCCAGGATTCGGAGCGTTCATTGGCTTTGGGTTTTGTGCATTTAATCAATATTTGGACACCGGCAGCAGCGACTACATAGTTCCATAGCGAACTCAACTTGAATAGGAGAGACACTTCCTGCCACACCTGACAAAGTGTCACAAAAAATTTGTCAAAAGCAAAAAAAAAAACAGCAGAACTTTAAGGCAAAATATATACACAGGCAGAGCAAGTGTCTGGCTGGGAAATCCTTTTTATTGCACAATTTAAACAAAAGTACATACGGAATAATTTATTTATATTATATATTATATGATTATGCTTAGTATAAATATCGTATTACATTTGGAATGAAATAGAAACCCTTAAAAGTAAATATTAAAGTGCTCAAAGTTTTGCTCTTCTTTGCCAAAATAGCCAACATCAAATCAAATGACAAAGGACGTCCACAAAAAAGGAGGCAAAACTTTGAGAAAACGAGCAGCTTTCAACTTGCTTAACTAAGAGATACCATTTATTGCCATTTAAAAATATCGATTTATATATCGAATTTTGAGTCAAATATAGGTGGATTTATAAATATTTTAAGACATTCCAAGTTAATAGGAATTTAATTTGAAGGCAGTAAGTTTTAATCTTAATAAAAACCCGACTCAATCAAGTCATGTCTCTCTATCTCTGGCCAAGGTCACACATGATATTTTCCCTTTCTCTAATTCAGCTTTTATAAAACAAAATATTCGTTTATTTACACAATAAAGCAAGACAGCGTCAACAACTGAATATATAAAAATAACGACAAGCCATGAGCAATGTCATGCCCCAAAAGGACCTCTTAAAAATGCGCAGGATGCGTTTGCAAACATTTGACAGTTGCAGCAGCCCCAACAACACAGCTACTCAAAAAAATAAACAAAAAAAAAAGAAAGAGAAAAACAAAAAAAAAAAAAAACAGTAAAAAACCAACTTAAATATAAACTAGAAAAGGGGGCAAAGTAAACTGCCAAAAGGCACAACACAAACAACAAATGAACATTTCTATTAGCTTTCTCTTTTGCACTTTCAGTTGGACTATGGAAATGTATTTACATATATATATATATATAGAAAAAATAAAAATAAAAGAAAACTCAAAACGAAAACGAAAAAGAGTGTTGCCAACATTTGCAGCGCATTTAGATGAAAACTTTTGCAAAAGTTGTAAACTCTGCTTCTATGTATTTAAATGTTGAAATTAAAAGAGTGCAAAAGGAGTGCAAGCTTAATTTCATGGCAAATTAAAGGCAAACGCTGAACAACTTGTTGAAATAAGGCACAGTTTTCTAGTTTGCTAAGGGATATAAGATTTAAATGAGATTTAATTAAGCAAAATCAAAATTAATTAGGTATATTTTATATATAATTTAATTCTTAGCTTCAAGGTAATTTGATGGCACATTTCAGGGTTTTTTAAATTATAACATTCTAATTACATTTTTCATTGAAAATTTTTAAAGTTTTTTTTCTTGCAGCTCACCAGGCTTTTTCTTATCACGCTTTTCAGAAATTTCTGTAAAAGAAAATACCACTTCGTTTCTGGTTTTTCTTCTCTCTTTATTTTTTTTTTGTTTGTTTTTTGCATTCAAATCTCAGCCTTGCTATTTATTTTTTTTCGGCACTGAAGCCTTTCTGGAAGGCGGCTTTACTGTGCTATCCTTTTTATACTTACAGAACACCATGGCCTTTGCCTGCAATAATCTGCAGCTTTTGTTTTCTATTCACTGGATGATTACTCTGGGCTCCCATATGCACTCAATTTTACACTTGGATATATTTGTTTAAATCATAAAATTTTATTTAAGTCAAAAGAATTATAACTTGATTTGAAATCATTTTTAATTGTGGCTAAAAGTATGATAAAGAAACTTAGAAATTTAAATGGAATTTGGAACCTAACAGTTTTGAAACCTTTTTTAAAGTTAAACAACGTTTTATAGGATTTTTCTGCAAATTTAGTTTGTCTTAGAATCAGTTTATTTTAATGTTCAAATCTAAAGGATACAAAATCTAGGTATTACAGGTGCCTCAACATTCTCTAGGATTTTAAAATTACTTAAAAAGGTGTCTTAAATGATGGACTAAAAATATAAAATATAAATATTTTTGGTATCATATTTCTTAGTCAGTTAAGTATTTTTATTTCCTCTAAGAATTCACTAATTTAAATCTCAAAACCTCAAAGATTCAGAAATTAGGTAAGAAAGGTGCCTTAAAATTTAATCTAGTTTTGAAATTACCCAAAAAAGTGTCCGAAAATAGGAAATAAAAACTTCCAAGTAACAAACACATTACAATTCATTTTTTCAATAATATTTTAAGCCATAACTTGTAAGGGTTTTATTTAAATTTGTTGTATTTAAATTTTATATTATGCGTATATTTATATATCAGTTTTAAATCAACTCTAAATACATATAAGTATTTCTTTCTGTGCACTTTATCTACTCAGCTTTTTGTTCAGAACTCTGCTCTTGGGCTTAAGGCCAAACAATTCCACACTTTCACTTAGTTCTCATCGGCCAACTCAGCAGTGCACTTAACAAGGTGCTTCGAGCCAAAAGTGAGCTCGTGTGTGCGCCGCCAGTGGGTGGTGGTGGTGGCTGGCGGACAGGTGATTTTCGGGGTCTTCGTTATACCTTTAATGTGGCACAATCATGGCACGAACTTGGCCCAATCACATGTGGGAATTCAATTAAATAAACGAGACTTGCATGGGGGCCACAAAGGTAGATAGATGTGTGTGTGTGTGTGTGTGTGGGCTGCAATAAATGCTTAGATTTTCAGCAAAAGTGCAGCAACAACAAGCGCACCTACGTGGATTCCCTTGTACATATGTATGCACAGGCTTGTGCACGCATACAGATTTACGGTTATATCCCCTAGCGACCGGAAGTCACTTTTAGCTAACAACGGAAGTTGCAAACGTCTGCTGGTTGTTAGTTGCCACTGGGCCACACGGTGAGAAATTGTGGGTGTCTTTGGTAAAAGGGTTAATAATCATTACAAATTGTTAATGATTATTTATTGAGAACAGAAGTATGCTGGGATTTTTAAGAAGAAAATCTCAGAATAATAACTTGCGGTACAGTCTTTCCTTTACTTGAGTTCTGACAAACGATTAATTATCACCTTGACTTGGAAAACATGAATATATCGATAATTTATCAATAATAAAATAATTAAATATCGAAAAAAAGATGTCCTGGCGTTTCGATATATGTGATATATATGTATATTCAATATATATTAAGAGAAGGGATAAATAAATACAGGAATTAAATTGTTTAAGATTTTTTTATATAATATCAATATTTTTACTTTAAAAATTTATATTTTTCAATATATACAAAAATCCAATAAATGTTATTAATTGTTCCGTTATTTGTATATCTCCAAATATGCATATTTTAATATTTTTTTCTTAAAAACCATTAGAAATTGATTTACAAATAAACCCACTAATTTTATTTGCAGTGCAATAACTCAGTCAATCTTTAATAATTTCTCGATTATTGTTTGGTATTTCCATACATATTTGTGAGAATAGCTAGAATAATTTATAAAGGCTAAATAAATGGTACAACAACTAATTTTACTATTTATATTTTGTGTCTGTGTGGTAAAAATTGGTCAAAATTCAACTAACCCTGGGTCATAGCCACTATCCTTTTTTTTTTGGCCTGAATGAAGAGGACGTATCGGGGTTTGCTGATGGAGCTGGAGAGACCATCAAAGCAGAGATAAAATATATGGCTGATGTGTTTTATAATCGCCACTGCGAGAGGTGGCATCAGCATCAGCATCAGCCGAAGGCCCTGCTCGTTTCGTTTCGGTTTACATGGCCGAGTCCTTCTGGCCAGGACCAAACATTCTGTTAGTCGAGTGAAAGTTCTTCAGCGCAGCGGACGTGCCCGCAAATACCAATAAATTTTGTTTGTTGGTTTGGCGCGCTTTCAAAAAGTAGAAATTGTTAAATGTTTTAGTTGTAGTATCATTTTTTTAGGTGTTTTGTTTAGTTTTAGAGTTGCAATATTTTTTTTTTGTGCGTGTAAAGTGTATTCAAAATGAGGGACCATCCGTTGGTGCCCAATGTGTTTCGTGTGGCCTCCACACATAGCATCAACAGCGAGAATCCCTACAGCAGTGCTTACAAGTCAGCTAAGAACACCAGCAACTGCAATACGCAGCAACAGCAGCAACACCAACAGCAACAGCAGCAACACCAACAACAACAGCAGCAGCAGCAACACCAACATCAACACCAACAGCAGCAACAGCATCACCATGGCATTGCCCTTGAACAACAGCCATTACTTCCCCCGCCGCCTCCATCAATTGCTGTGCATCAGTTGACCACCAGCGCTTCCATTGAGCACAGTCATCCTTCGCAGCAGCTACAGCTGCAACACCAACAGCAGCAGCAGCAGCAGCAGCAACACTCGCCGTATGCCACTTTGCCACGTGGCCAGCGCTTTGCTCCGGAGCATCAACAGCAAACTGGTGTGATCAACACCATCTCTGGCAGTATTCCGGCTACTGGATTTGGCACCATGTCTGGCAGTTTCAGTGAGCTGCATCTCAACAATATTGGCAACAATCACAACATCAACAGCAACAGCAACAGCAACAATATTAGAAGCAACAGCAACCATCGACGACAACAGCAGCAGCGACAGGTGGCAGCCTTGGGTCATTACAAGACGGCCAAGGAGCTGCAAGAGCAGCAGCAGCAGCAGCAGCAACATCAAAAGCAACAGCAACTGCAACAACATCAGCAGCGACAGCAGCAGGAGCAGCAGCAGCAGCAACGACAGCAACAGCAGCATCGTCTAAGCACAGGTGTTGCTGGTGGCGTTACCGATCCACAAAATAGAATCACCAACATTGGCAACGTCAGCGGGAGTTACCTGTGGCTTCTCACACCTGTTGCCGCCAGGTTAGAAAATTTTTGGAATAAGATAATCTGTGATTATAATATTAGTTTAAAATATTTTCTTCTGACTTTTCCAACTCAAAGCCATGTCCTTTTTCTATAAAAATCCAATCCAACTGCAAACTCGAGCAAAATTCAGTCATATCTCCACAAAACCAAAACCAAATATAGCTCAACAAGCAAATTTGTACACAGTTAATCAATATGTCACCTTTGGTTTATAGCCAATTGTTAGCTTAATATATATGAATAATTTTTGGTTTTCGCTTACCGATTGGTGCTATCAGCTTTATATATGGGATATAGAATAAAAGTCTTGGTTCGGACTTAGCCGCATTTGATGACATTCGGTTACCATTCGTTGCCATACCGCTGACGTGGCCGAGAATCATCGTTGATGAAGTCCTTTCGAGTGCAGAGGTTATCAGTATTATCACTCGATACTAACACGCGATTTTTAACACTTGACCTTTGACACAAACGACCCGATCGAGTGAAAGCGCGAGCACAGACTGAGGCTGCTGCGGCGAGGCGCCTCTATTTATAGCTGCGAGAGATGGAGAGAGAGCGAGATAGATCGCGAGAGTGAGGGAGAGAGCGCGAGGGAAAGAGTTAGAGAAAGAGACACATATAAAGAGAGAAAGAGACAGGGGTAGTGAGAAAGAGAGAGAGAGAGAGAGAGAGTGTTAGGTAGAGAGAGAGATGGATAGATCGAGACAGAAGCGAGGTTGCCCGCTTGGGATATGACGTGTATCAATAATTTGAGTGAGAGTGAGAGTGAGAGTGAGAGTGCCACTCACTGATTGCAAGAATTGTTTGTGCCATTTGAGAGCGGCAGCGGCTGCTGCGGCTACGTGTACCGGATGTGGCTTGTTTACGTTGGTTCAGCGTGCGATCGCCTATATTCTCCATATCTTTATATCCTTCTATATATGTATATAACCATCTCTTACATTTCACTCTATATTATCTCTATATAAATAATATTTCTTCCTCTTTCTCTCTGGATGAATCTATCTCTATATATCTGCCTTTCTCTGTTTTCATCTCACTCTATCCCCCTCTCTCCCCATTTGTTCCCATCTCCCTCTTACTCCAATGTAAACAAACCACATCCGGCCACGTAGCCAAAACAAGCGACGCAGCTCTTAAATAGCATAAACAACTCTTGCAATCAGTGAGTGGCGCTCCCTGAGCTTTAGCTCTATTTCTCTGTTTGTCTCACTCTCTCTCTCACGTTTTTTTACGCTTCTGCCTCGATCTATCCATTTCTCTGTCTCTCTCTCTCTCTCTCACTGACTCTCTCGATATGTGTCTCTTTCTCTAACTCTTTCCCTCGCGCTTTCTCTTTCACTCTCGCGATCTATCTCGCTCTCTCTCCATCTCTCGCAGCTATAATTAGAGGCGCCTCGCCGCAGCATCCTTAGTCTGTGCTCGCGCTTTCACCCGTTCGCGCCACGTCAGTGTTGGTAATCGCTTGTTGTTAATCGCTTCTAAATAGTGGCTTGCTAATAATCGCGTATTAATAATCGTATCTTAAAAACTGATAATAACCTCTGCATTCAAAAGGACTTCATCATCGATAATTCTCGGCCACGTCAGCGGTATGGCAACGAATGGTAACCGAGTGTTCCCAAATTCGGGTAAGTCCGAACCAAGACTATTATTCTATATACTATATATAGATGTTGGGTAAGCGCAACAAAGCTTACAATTTTCAAGCTAATTTTTCTCATATCCAGCCACTTGGCTTTACTTTTAACTCTTACAATTTTTGTTTGAGCATTCCTAGAGATATTTTAAGATATTATTTCTTAGATCAAGCTACTAAATTTTCTTTCTGAATCACATAAAATCAATTTGAGAAGGTCAATGTATGACCTGGCCACGCCCACATACCTTAGATCGACGATAAACAGCTTGAATTCCGGTTGCCTGAATTCCTGCGAAAGTCGCACTCAAACAGACACTCTGGGGAAATTTTCTGCTTCCCAGTTCTGTTTAAAGCAACTAAAGGAATGCGATGAGAGCGATTTCCAAGTTTCACGTGGCAGCCACAACGACATCAGTCACAGCAGCCAGCAGTGGCAGCAGCAGTGGCAGTGGCAGCAGAATCGCGACAAACAGAACTGGTAAAGGCAGCTCGTCCTTGTCACAAGAGCAGCCAAGAAACATCCTTGGCTGCCTCCTTCATCCTTGTTGCTTGACAAATAATTGTGTTAGCGACACAAATCACTGCAAAGTGGGCTTAATTTGTTCGCAAACTATTTCGCACGAAGGTGCACAGAGAGAGAAATCAGCGGGTTCTGTCTTTGCAACACTTTTATTTGTTACCAATTTGAAATATAATTGTTTAACAATAAGATAGGAACTTGGTATATAATTAAGAGAAAAAAAAGGAGAAAAGAAACCGACTCATTGATAACCCTGCAAATGATGTCTTTTTCTCTGAGGGGAAAGAATACTGAAACGATTGAGTTTTTAGAGGTAAAGGAATTTTAGTCCGGAATTATGGCATGTTTGAGACTCTTGTGCAGATTGCGATCGCAGGCGCCGATGGCATGCATGCGCTTGAAGCCCGCCGTGCGAAAGACCTGGCCACACCTATCGCACTTGTGTGACCAGCTGTGGTGTCCGGCGTCCCGTTGATGCTTGCTCAAGCAGCGGCTTTAAGGAGACATAAGAATATCTTTTTTTTTATATTTAAATTAGAGAAAACCCACCGCAAATTAAACTCCTGCTGGCAACTGGGCTCTGGACAGATAAAGAGGCGAGGTGGCAAGCTAAACTTGTATTGCTTCTCAGCTGGCATGTTCTCCTTGTCCTCCGAGACAAATTCCCGCTTCAGCATGGGCAGGACCTTGACCTTGGGCAGCTGCAGCTTCTGGATATCAACCAGGCTATAGGTATTGTTGGGCTTCACCAGCTCTACGACTTCCTCCTCCACTTGCTCCATACTGTCGTTCTCAATCACCTGGCTCACCATTTCGAAATTTCCCAATTCCTCGTGGCCCTCGTTATCCTCCTCGTCCTCATTGGTCTCCTCAATGGTCTCCTCGATTTCCTCGGTCACCTCCCTTGGCAGTCCGCCCACCTGTTGGGCAAAGTCAGAGACAATCTTGGCCATTGTGGCCGCGTTAGGACGACGTCCACGTTGCCGGAACCTGGCATTGTGGCTAAATTCATGATTGGCCGCCGTTGGATCATATTTGGGCATCAGCTTCTCGAAGTTACGCTCCTCGATGCGGCGACGGACCACAATGCTGAGCGAATCACTGGTCAGCCACTCGTTGCTGTTGTACTTCTCGGTGGACTGCTTGCTCAGCTCCTGGTATGACTTGAAGCGACGCCGGGAGGATCTGTCCAGGGTCTCCAGCTGTTCGGGCTCCTTGGGTCGCTCGTACAGGGGCAGGCTGGGGTGCAAGGCTCGAGCAGCTAAATCAAGGATTACTTAATTAGTTTTTCAATTTTTGCCAAATTCAAGTGGGCCAGGGGATTCGTTCACCTTCGTAACGCTCGTAGAACTCGTTGCGTTTATTATCGTAACGATTGGAAAACATGCTTCGCATTGTTGGGGGGTTTTTTTTTGCGTCTCTTGGAAAGCTCTGAAATGCAGAAAGTTCGAGGAGAAAAAATATGGCAAGTGGGAGAAAAATTAAAGTGGACACAAATCAGGGCTGTGTGAAATACCAGCTGCCTTTGACAGTTGCGAAAAAGTTGATGACAATCCTGCCAAGGCCAAATGTGGCAACTTTTCGCCTTTATGCTTTTATAATTGCAAAGTCTATTGTTTTTTTATGTCGCATTATAAACTAATTTGTGCAAGAAAGACTTGCAGCGATTAAAAAATATGGTATGGCGTTATGCAACCTATTCTAAATAATTTTAAAAATGTTCCTAATTGAAAAGTGTCATATAAAAATATAAATCAAGGGTTAAAATTTTTTATTGGGACACTAATCAGCACATTTCTGCTCTTGCAAATATCCAACTGGCGAGCTGCACAAATATTTAGCTTCTGAGCCAGCGCTGAGTGTACTCACGAATGTATTCATGAGCAAGTACCTGGGGGCAAAAATATATACCCAACACCCACTGACCTTTTTCTTTATTGCATTTCAATTGCTGCTTTTTTCGCAGATACATATTTTAGCGTCAACAATTTTATTTGAGCCAGATCTCATTTTTTGTGTGTGTGCTTTTTGACTTTTTTTTTTTTGGTGACGACATTTATTTGCATACCACAGTGGGTGGGCGTGTGTGTGGATGAGTGAGACCCGCAGCACACATTAACTTTCTTTTTGTTTTTGCAGATTTCTGGCATCGCTTTTTGGGGGCCAATGCCCCCTGCCACAGACCACAGAGTCAGGTTGAAGTATTTTTTAATCAGCAGACACACACAGCAAGCTACACACACACACACTTAATTTACGGATTGAATCCGTCATAGGTATTTCCCTTGATTACTTTGCAACTCAGTTCCTGAATTCGATTTGTGGCATGCAACACAAAAAGAAAACCTAACCAAACATTTTAAATAATCCGAAAATAAGTGGAAAGTCTATGTTAATTTCGCCTCAACGTTAAAAACTAATGCAGTATTCAAAGAAATGTTGATGAGGATACAAAATAAATATTTAAAGTTACTCCTTAACTTTATTTTAAAATTGGATTCCATTAGCTAAGTAATTTTGCTAGTTTCGCTTTCAATTTGCTTTGTTGTGTTTATCTTTTCAATTAGCGTTGCCACCTAGTTGAACACGAGTGAGGTTAGCTGTGCTCTGCAGTGTGTTGAGGTTGAATTTAAAGAATTTAAATTCAAGGGTACTTAAATTAATGAAATAGAGTACATGAACGCCATTCCACAAATTCCACAAACTTCATTCACTTACTTTATCAACATAATTAGTTGATCGCAGTGTGTCTTTCTTGGCCTTTAATTATAATATCCGGCTTACAGTGTTGGCTAACTTCACTCTGTTTCAAATTATATGGCAACACTGAGCGAAAAGGTAAACAAACTTTGCAAATTTGCAACAAACCGGGAAATTTAATGAAAAATTAAGTGAAATCGAAGAAACCTATAATGCTATTGTCGCGTAATAAAGCCCAGTTGGAGGGGAACAAAGTTAATAGTATTATTTCCTTCTGAAGAGTTTTTTAATTTGAAAATTGAACTTTTGATTGCAAGTTTTTGTTTCGCAAAATGGAGTCTGCGTGTTTGTATTAGTTTTCGTTGGCAAAAAGATCGAAAGAGTTCGTTTCAATGTAGGCAGTCTTTCTTTTAGACAGAAAATAAGAATGTTCAAGGCTTATATATTGTGTTTCACTATTTTGTTGTATACTAAAATGTTTTTAAATTTTATTCCACTTACGATTTGATGAAAGCGTCTCTCAAGTATGACCGTGACCTTCTTGGTATCGGAATACCTAGAAATAAGTTTGATATTTAATAATGACAATGTGATAGAAATCGCATTAAGTTAAATTTCATCGATAGGCTAACTTTCAAATTATTTTGGGGAAAAGTACAAAAAATATATATATTGATATGTATTGTATATAGACTAGAAACGGTTTTTTTTTGGGGTTATATTTGGATCTGAAATTAAGAAGCTGACAATAAAATCAAAGAAATTGAGGTTTTTGATTTGAAAAATGCGCCTAATATAATTTTAAATGCAATACAATTTTAAAAATAAGCATAAAGCACTTTGGCCTTTCTCTCAGAATTTTTATAAAACCTTTAACCCAAAATATTTGATAAATAAATATTATTTAAAGTTGTAAGTAAATTCCTTTGTTAACATTATCGATTACTATATAAGTAAGAAGCTTAATTTTTAAAAATAAATTTTCCAATCAACTGACATTTGCATAATTTTTCCTTGCAGCATTTCGGTGGCCATTGTCATCGCCGCCCTGGCAGGACCTCAATGGCTTTTCACGGAGGAAAAGCTGCCCAATTATAAGTACAATGGGACTGCCAACACAAATGCTGTGGACGATGGCGCCTATGTCACCAAATTCACAAAGTCGAGCCTGTGGATACTGTGCAGCACGCAGCCAGGTGAGTGCTTGGGCATCAGGTTTTTCAAGCATCTCCAGTTTTGAAAAATGAAGACGAATGGGACAGGTGTCGATTTTGGGCGGCGGATTGTAATCTGACTGCAGTTTCTGAACGCTGAATTTGCACATATGTCATGTGGGCTTTAGCTTTTGCAAAATCAAAGTGCAATCAGGCTGGCAGATCCATTAATCAATCAATCAATCAGCCAGGCTCTTAATTAACGGGAAAGGTTGCACAAAAAACTGTATTGCTGTTTATTTCTTATTTTGCGACACGTAAAAAATGCGTTTAATGGTCAGATTTACAAAGGCAAATTCGATAAATTGTGTTATTTACAAAGAATTAATAGCCTAATAAAAATATACAGAGGTAGTGGACAATTTTAAATAATTAATATGCAGAATTTTAAAACTAATTTAGGTATATTTTTTTATTAAAAACCATATCATTTTTTATTTATTTACTATTTTTTTTGTAAAGAATTATTGCTTTAATTTGAATTATAATTTTATTTTTCTTGGAAATTATTTTCTCTTTTAAGTAAGAGACAAGAAAGGAGTTTACAAATTGATTTAAAAATTAAAGACTGATATTTAATAAGTTTCTATGATCGTAAATATATTTCTAAATTAATGTCTTTATATATGTTTATTGTTATTACCAAAGGACTCGATGTGGATTCTTACAATTGCATTAAAATTGATTATTTCCCCAAGGAGGGCTATCAACCGGATCCGCATGACTCAACTGCGGCAATACCCTGTAAGTAAACAGAAAATATAAATTTAAATATATTATTTATTAGGAAATGAATTATAAAAATAATAATATATAAAAATAATAATTTAATTACGTCTTATAAAAACAAATTCTTAAGTCTCAGCTGCCTGGTGACATTTTCCTTTTATTTGTTAATATTTTAAATATCATATTTTTAAATTTCCATTTATATATTTTTTAATATTTATTTTAATATTTATTTGTTACTTTTAAGTTTCTATATTTTCCTTATTAAAGGTTTTAATTTATCTTTTCATAGATACTGTCACCAAGTCGTGTCCCATTTTCCTGGCCGCTGGTGTCTTCCTGATGATCAGCTTTATAGTATTCCTAATTCCCACTTGTTCGCATCGAAATAATCTGTATTACTTCAGTGCCGGCATTCTCTTTATTGTGAGCGGTAAGTTTTTATTCTCGAGAATCCCTTTAATGCAGATGAAAAGCATATCCTTCGATTCGTAGGTCTGGTAATGCTAATTGGACTGATTGCCTATATATCAATACTGAAGGCAGAGATCGGATCGAAACTGCGCCCACGTTCGCCCCTACAGCCGGCCCTTGTCAAGGTCACATATGGCCAGAGCTTCTTTCTCTTTGTCTTTGGATTTATTGTCACCGAATTTGTGGGTGTTTTGAATATTTTTCTGTTTATAAACCTGCAGGAGGTCAACTACTATAGTGTGAGTATCGATGAAATCGGGTGAATATTAAATTAAAAAAAATATATATCACTTAACGTTTCCCTAGCTTACTTTAATCCTTGGGCCAGTCCCTCTGGCTACCACATATTTCTGCTGTTTTAGTGCAAAAACCTTTTAGCTAAAATGCATATCAATATTCAAGGAGTAGTCCCTTGATGTTGCATCCTAAATATATATTTTTCTGCTAACATTCTCATCTGTATTTTCCCATCAATCTACTTATACTTTCCCCCACCCCCCACAGCGTCTGCCCTGCTTCAGCGTAGCCAGCATGCAGGCCAAGTTCAAGGAGGACCCGCAGCCAGCCATGAGCCACTCCTACAAGCGATACAAGCAGCCCGGCAATGCCGGCAGCCAGGAAGGACTCAGTGTGCCGAATCGCACTGGCCGCGACATGCTTCCGCCACAAAGGAACCACCACCAGGAGGCGTCACAGGCAGGAATCCTGCGGAACACCGCCGTGAATGCTCGACAGCATCAGGTGCACGATGCACGACGTGGCCTGCCGCCGGGACATCTGGGACAGCAGATCGGTTATCCTGGCCAGGCTCAGACCCTGCCGGGAGCCTGTCGCAAGCATCCGAATGCTGGATCGAATTTAAACCTAAACAATGATCTGGCCAGGAGGTGAGTGTAGCTATTAATTAATTAAAATATGAAATAAATTAATAAATTTAATATTTCAAGATTCTATTTCGAAAAGCCAGCGGTGTCCAAGTGCAATCTGCACTCTCGCAGCTTTGCCAAATCGCTGAATGAACTTTGCACCGACACATCCGTTCCCATGGCGGCATCTTCTCCTGCCCCCCTGCCTGATCCTTTGCCTGCACCCGCCCTCTTTGCCGATCTGCCGCAGGAATTTCCACTGACACGCTCGGTTTCCACTGCCACGGATATTTATACGGCACCACCAGCACCATCCTCATCCTCCTCCTCGTCCTCTGCTCAAGTGAAGGGGAAACAGCAGCGGAATATGGCCACCAATACCAGGTCAAGGTCGGGTCCAGGTCCAGGTCCTGGGGCAGGTTCAGGTCAAGGACCCGATGATGCCCAATCCCGTTTGTGCGGCCTGAAGCGAGGACTGCGCAAGACCAAGGACGAACTTTTCCAGGAGTTTTGCCGGAGGGCAGGAATGCGCAGCAAGCCCAAGAATATCTACTACATCAGTGGCGGGGAGGAGGGTGAGGAACAGGGTGAGCAGGAGCTGGTCAAGCGGGAGGATTCCCTGGCCAGTCCACCTACGAATTTAAATCCAAATGCAGACAATGATGAGGACGATGACGATGCCGATGGCGATGATCATGGTTTCAGGCAGTTCCGCTTGGAGGAGGATCACCTCTATGTTGTGGGCGGTGGGTTGGTCATTAAATTTAAGTAAAATAAATGCTAATATATATTCCTTCCCCCCTCCAGATCATGCCCAGTTGGTGGTTCCCCGCCGGTCGTCAATGTGCGTGGATTCCATGGGTCAGAGCCTGCGCCGCTTGAACTCGAATCTGTCGCTGCACACGGATCCCAGTTATCCTGGAGTGGGTTATCCCAACATGCGTATGTCCCTGCCGCCGGCCAGTGATCTTGGCCAGAGTCGAACCCTGCCGCGTTGCTTTCTCCGCCAGTCCTCGGATTCCCTGCAAAGTGGCTTTGGGCTGGGTTCCAGTCAGCAGAGATTCTCCCAGCTGATGTTGAACTCGCAGCAGCAGTTGCCGAAGCAGCCCCAGCAGCAGAATTGCTATGTCTCCACCCTGGCCCTGCCGCAGGTATCGCAGGTGGCACCGCCGCCACCCAAGTCGCAGGTGCAATGGCCCGTGGCCATACCCTCGTCACCGTCAAACTACTCGAATGGCTATCAACAGCATCCGCAGCCGATTTATCCAACTTCCGGTGGAGTGTTGGGAGGAGCAGCTACTTCCGGAGTTGGAGGACAACCGGCTAAGTTTCAACGCGGCTATGCTTTCGATGATCCCCATCGCAGAGCTAGTTTCGTGAGTGAGGCCTTCGATCTGGATGAGATCGAACGGGAGAGGCGGCGATCGCATGCCAGTCTCTTTGGCATCAATCAGATCGATCCCTATGATCTCATCAATGGCACAGCCGTCTAAGCAAATAGTTATTCTATTCGGTGTCATAAAAAAAAACTACAATTGAAAAGTATTAAGCCAGGGATAATATTAAGAATAAGATGCATTATCTGTCTATGTTTATGAAATTTGCTTTTAGTTGAGTCTTATTTAAGAGTCTAGAAAGCTAAAAGAAATCTAGAAAAAATCCTGAAGAGACCTAGAAGAGAGCCATAATTGCGCTCTTAAATCTCCTGGCTCCATGCATCTTATTATTTATATTGTCTTTGGTTAAAACAATAACTCTTTAAACCCTGTTGGTTGTTTTTTTTTCTATAATAAAATATTCTACAAAACTATCTATTAAAAATATTAAAAAAAAAAATCTAAATTAAAAATAATAAAATCTAAATGAAAGGTTTATATGTATATCTGTAAGTGCGCACAATTTTAGGCAAATCAAATTGAAATATATAAATAAATATAAATGTATACTAGCTTATATGGAAACACACAGGTCTCGGAAAAAATTAATAAATCGATGCGCACAATTTTTGGCCCAGAAAAAAAAACACAATATACTATTTTATTTATCTTCAATGGGGTTAATTTAAATTTTTACTTAACATTTCTCAATTAATTATGAGCTCAGTTAAGCAAGGACCTCAACTCAACTAGCCAGTTCTGGGTCAGTCACAACCTCCTCTAAAGTTACCTGAATTTTAATTAAAAGTTCACCAAAGTTTCGTGTGTGTGATTTGAGGTCTCCCTTCGGAGATCGGGGTCATTGGGGAGGGGAGGGAGGGGGGCACGACCGACGCCAAATCAATTTCCAATAAACAATAAATAATGAAATCTACAGCTCATGTCACCTCAATGTCTGCAATTCTATTAACTTTCGCTCAATTGGCTTTTGAAAATAATCACATTCATTGCGAGTTGTGAATGTCCGCAGAACAGGACATCGAGAGTCGATTTAAAAAAGGCCCCAGGCATTGATTTAGAAAATAAATAAACTATTAAAACTAAATTGGATTTCTGGGAGGAGATTAACCAATATCCAATTCTGCTTAGCCGCAGGCAATTGTGTGTCACGTAGACCAAGGGAACAGAAATTATGGGAGAGGAACAAGCCAAAAGTTGTTTTTAAAATATATTCTTAGCCTTGTACTACAATATTTAAGGCAGTGACCGTTTATAAATTAGTTTAAAAATTTGAAATTAAATTGTTAACCATTTTAAAGAGTTCCAAAGGCAACTTGCAATTTGAGATATTTATTGACAGTTAAAGTCAGTTTTGATATATCGAGAAATATATTTCGGTTAACAGCATATCGAAAATATAGTAGTTATATATAGAAATCGAGAATATCACAAGTTGAATTTTACTTTGAAGTATTAATGTTTCATAACAAATACTATATACTATATTTTTCAATTTAATTGTATTATTTTTTATTGATTATATTTAATTGTTTTTTTTTATATTATTTTTCCAAAATGGTAGCTTAATCAAAAATTATATCTTTTATCAACGATAAATATTTAAACCTTAATTTCTTCCACCCCAAAGTCATAAAATAATCCTTGAAAGTTCAGTTTGGAAAATACCCGTTTTAAAACGTTATAATTTTAAATTGCTTTCGTGTTAAAATATACACGTGTTCCAATTTTCAAACATTTCCAAATAGACAATCAAAATCGTTAGCCTTATTTACGATCGATGGGTCGTTTTCGAGGGGATCCGGGCAGCTGGGCGGGCACCTTGGTGGACCCAATCTCCTTCTTGGGCCCTTCACCTACAGTGCAGGCGTTATCACGTCCAACCAATTCGATGGTGCAATTCGAGGCTCCTGGTGTGGGGTGTACAGTAACCAAAAAAGAGTAGTAGGCACCATCGTCTAGTTTCTTTTTGTTTTCCTCGTTCTTTTGGTATTTGACTAGCTCCTCGCCAATTTTGTCTGTGAGCAACTGACCTCTGATGGTCTTGGCTCTATTCAAATACCGACCGGGATGCACGGTTCCCGAGACAATGGGCCTTTTACTCTGTACATTTCCCAAGATCTCCAAGTTGGCCTTTTTGCGTTCCAAGTGAATGATTTCGACTTTTGTCTCCTCCAGCTTATCGGCGAGTTTACGCAGACGTTTGTACTCGGCCTGGTACATTTCGATATCGCTTTCGATCTGTGAAACGCTTATATTTTGCAGGTCTTGAGGTATACCCTCTTCATCGATTCGGGCGACGGTCCTTTCCAATCGCTGAAGCTCATCCTTGCGCAGCTCTGCGTCCAGCTGGGAGCGTGTGTAGCACGGAACACCGTTGACCGAGAAGAAAGGTTTACCCTCTTCATCGGTGCCGTAACCCATGGTCTTGAAGAGGTCATCCTCGGTATCAGAGTCTACGTTTGATGCCACCAACAAAGCAGCATCCGGTCGAGCCACTTCAAGATCATTTGCTTGAGCCACTTGTGGATTTGCTTTTGGCTCAATCAGTGGTTCTGTGAGTAAAGAAATATGATTTAATTATTTTAATAGATATATAATTGGTACATGTTCTACAAATTTCCAACTTAATTCTGGAACCAAGGAGCAAGATTAAAGACCTTATAAAATAAACAGAAACTCACCAGTTCGCCCCGAAAGCGATTGTTTATTTCCCATGGCAGTTTATTTGCCGTTAAATTTGGTCCGTTAAATTTTGTCTGAAATAAAAAATATATATATACATATATATTTAGGTTCTGTATAATTAACAAAGTTGCAGCTACTTTACCTTCTCCCACTAAGAATCAAGAGGGAGTGTGGCAAAAGCAGCTGCAGGTCTGAAATACTTACAAAAAAAAAAAAGAGTGTGCAGTTGTTTTTCCAAAGAAATCACGAAAATTTTCAAAAACTATATACAATAAAAACAAGAAAACCGAACTAGAATAAAAACCGAATTGTGTACTAAAGTCTGTCTTTGGAATAATTATTGAAAATATAATCTGGACTGGCTTGTGTTGCCTGTACTGGAATTAGAGGTGGAATGATGAAAACTCGAGCTTGTTACTTGGCTCATCGACATTTAATTGACACTTGGGTGTCAGAGCATACTTTGTTTGATTTACAAACTTATTTAAAAACACGATATGAAAATACATAATAATAAAATCATTATATAATAAAATAAATAATCTTTGAAACAATTCAGACAAAGGCACACAAAGCTTCGACTGAAACTGAATTAATTAATTAATTTATTATTTTGTTTATTTATCATTTTAGTGGGAATTTTGTTTAGGAAACGAATTTGGTAAGGAATTTTGTATGCAACAGAGATGACCTGAGTGACGCATTCCCAAATCAGTGTGTGGTAAGCAAGAGATTCAGGTAAGTGACATGAACGCTGCCTGTTTCCATATAAAATTCTGTACTTTTTGCTCAAGGGTATTTCTTTTTAACGTTAGGAATTATATTTATAATAAAAATACAAAATACAAATACGTTGGTTCCATTAATTTAAATCTTGATAATATATGTACATATAATTTTAAAAATTATCGAAAGTATTAAATGTACAAAAATGTAATATGATTTTTTAAGATAGAGGACCAATAATCCGACTGTTGAAAAACTAAAGTTAACTATTCAATTTACAAGTAATAAATATTAATACAAGAACCGAAATTTCAGCTTAAAGAATATATACAATAAGTATAAATTATATTATAATTATATTATAAAACTAAACAAAAAAGATGACTCTAACTGGACCAACAGCTCTTTATTTACTGAAATACCACACACAGTTGGGTAGCCTCAGTTTTGATATATACACAATTTTATATAATGCCCAAGGCAGTAATTTCCAGGAAAACTGCAACTACAAGTTCATGCGCTTCCAGAACTCTTGGCTATATGACACCTCCGGCGTGGTGTCCGGACCCATTACTGCGCTGGCAACCAGCTCCTCGAACGATCCGCCGGTTGACCTCTTCTTGGGCAGGCTGCTTGGCGTTGTGCTGGTGCTGGTGCTGCTGCTGCTGCTGGAACTGATCTCTGGAGCTGCCAGCAGGCCCGGACCCGGCTCCGTTTCCTGGATCGGATACAGAGTGGGTGCAGTGTGGGGTCGTGGTGGCACAAGTCTTACGCTCTCCGCTTCCGTTGTCGGAGCACTTAGAGGTCTCGCCGCAGACTTGTTTAGTTTCGAAGTCTTTTGGGCGGCTGCCTTGGCCTTGGCTGGCACCAAGGGACCACCGAACAGCAGCTCCATCTTGGCCATGGACTGCTGGAGCTTTTGACTGGGCGATCGGTTGACCGGCCTCAGGGAGGGATCCTCCAAGCTTGAGCTATCGCTGCTGCTGTCCAGCAGGGGATTGGGGGAGCGCACGCCGAGAGCTTCCTTGGCGCGCCGCAGGAGCAGCTTCATCTCATCGTTGCTGCTGCTCCGCGAGGCCGTGATATCGGAAAGTTCCGTTGGCCTGACGACACTGAGAACCCTGGGCTTCTCCGCTGGTATCCAGTCCGTCGGCGGCTGCACCTTCACCGCCTGCTCCCGGTGCTCTATCTCGGCCACCTTCTTGTCCAGACTAATCTCGCTCAGCAGCTTCTTGCGTGCCTCGGAAATGGCATTTGTGAAGTGATACTTTTCCGGGTCATGGTTCTCCTCTAGCTCCGACAGCCAGAGCGGTGAGGAGCTGTTGGAGTCCAGCTTAGGTGGCTGGCTTAACAGCTCATCCTCCCTCAGAGCAGTGTCTTCCTGGCGAATCATTCGCTGGCGATTCATAAAGCTGTCCAAGGTGCGATCCAATTGTTCGTGCTGCTCTCTTAGCTGGGAGGCTGTTGGTATCCTTCGCGGCGTAAGGGAATCCTTTCCAGCTTTCTGGCTGCCACCAGGACTGGGTGTATTGGCCTTTGACTTTTCCAGATAACTGAGGAAACTTTGCTCCAGCATGTCG
This sequence comes from Drosophila seguyi, assembly GCA_008042675.1. NCBI lineage: Eukaryota > Metazoa > Arthropoda > Insecta > Diptera > Drosophilidae > Drosophila > Drosophila seguyi. The sequence goes on from VNJU01001834.1 coordinate 290,689, forward strand.
CTCTCCTCTTCCAGCTGCTTCATGCGATTCCTGAAAGGGAAGTTGGTTTAATTTTTTTGTTGAATATTCGAAGGAGTTCCTAAACTTACTTGGCACTGAGCAGAGCCTCTTCAAAGCTGGGTCCCTGAGGAGGTTGGGCTAGGGCTAAAATGGGCTGTGGTTGTGGTGGTTCTACTGTATTGGTGGCCACATCATGTAGCACAGGTTTTACGAGCGGTGTTACGGGAGGAGTGGGTCCCCGAGGACTTTCCTTTACAGGCTGGGAAGATCCCGAGGCAGGAGCAATGGGAGAGGAGGGTGCTGCCTCAGCCGGACTGACCTTGGGTGATGCAGGTTCATCTCTGGCAGCAGGTTCAGGAGGTTGAACAGGAGCAGGAAGAGTGGCAGGAATTGTAGCAGGAAGAGTAGCAGGAAGAGTAGCAGGAAGAGTAGCAGGAACAGTAGCAGAAACAATAACTTTCTCCCCAGAAGGAGAACTACTTTTGACTGGCACCTGATCAGCAGGAGGAAGAGCCTCCGGAGAACTAGCTGCAGGATCCTTGGTGCTCTCAACATCACTCTTAGGCAAAATCGATTTCCTTGAATGGGTTTTAGACCTGGCAGACCGAGCAGAAAGAGCTCCTGCCGCCGTTCCATTCACAGGATCACTGGATTCAGAGCTCTTGCAGTACCTATAAGGTGCTGACAGGCGCGGATCGACGGGTATATAGGCCGCAGGAACAGGTATTCCAGCGGGCGGGGCCACCGCTATCAACTGATAGGGATATGCCACGCTCGGATATGGCTGAGGCATCAAGTTGGAGTCCAACGAAGGAGTAGGAACACGAACGGGCTTGACCGGAGGACTAGACTTGGCAGGCTGAAGTGGCTGCGACACCTCGCTGGTGGAGGGCAGGGCCAGGTTTACCTTGACCGAAGCACCAGAAGCCTCAACAGCTGGCGTTCGCTCCTGACCCGTCCACATGGGCACAATGCAGGTGGCCTGCTCGGCGGCAAGCTCCGTCTGCTGTATCTTCTCCACGAGCAGCTGATGATGCTTCTCGTAATGCTCCAGCAGGCGGAAGATTTTCTGGACAATGTCCTGCGTTTCGGCGGATAACTGGGAGTCGCGTTCAATGCGGCGGCAAAGGGTCTTAGATCAAGGTATTTATTTATTAGTTTTTAATTATTATTAAATTAAGAAAAGATATTTACCCGCCAACAGTTTTGTCTTCTGCCCAGTCTTAGCATCTCCGCCTGGTGCCTGAGCTTCACCAGATAGAGCTCGTCCAGCCGCTGCTTCTGCAGCTTGAGGGCCTTGTTCAGGGAGAGCTCCACCCGCTCGAGGAACATCTGTCCACTGGCGCTGTGCAGCATCTCGTGGATCCACTGTTCGTAGGACTTTTGCGACACTTTCACCTCCACATTGACCTGGGTGGAGGCATTGCCCATGGTCTTGGCTTCGGTTTGGATGTGAATGTGATTCTTGGCCGCCTGCCTCCTCCTAGTCACCTGTGTGGCCTTGCTCCTGGTGGACACATGCACTTGGGTTGAGGTTTCCTTTTTGTTTTTCAAGCGGTCATGCTGCTCCCTCAGTCGTCCCTCCTGAACGCCCATAAAGTGACCATGGCCAAAGCCCTCGAGATAGCCCTCTTTGAAACCCTTCTGCTGTCCCACCGCATGCTCCTGCTCCATGGAGAGATTCAGGACGTTGGCCAGCAGCTGGACACAGCCGCTGACGTCGCTCATCAGAGTCTCCATGCGCTGAACGGACACGTACATCCGGGCCTGGGGCTGGCGGGTCTTCCTTTGGGCATTGTCCAGGGACTGTCGGATCACCGCCAGGCTGGAGAATTGCTCCGGATGTAGGGGCAGCAAATGTGGAAGTTCCACCTCGCCAGCGGGCAGTATGATGGGCCCCAGCTCAGAGTTCACCACCTCATCGTCCTTGCTGGGCTTGGCCTTCTTTTTCGGTGGCTTCTCCGGCAGCTTGATCACCGGCTCGCCGTGATTGAAGGTCTGCCCCGCCCTGGTCAGACGTTCGCGTTCACGCAACTCCCTCTGAATGAGCTCCTCGAAGGACTCCTCGGATATCACCTCCACCGGCGGAGCACAGGATTTGGTTAGCAGGCGGAGATGCTTCATTAAGTCGGCCATCTGCTGCTCGACGGCATGCAGGGACTGGGAGACGCGGGGTCCCACAAAGACACTTCGACCGTCGGCGCCCAGAATTAGCTCCTGCTCCTCGGTCTGGTAGAGGCGGCTGGTGTCCACCTCGGGACGAGCTTCCAGCAGGCAGGCAGCCGGCTCCGTTTGGCAGGCGCAATCCACAGGATTTGGCTTTTCCTTTGCCTGATCCTGCTCTAGCTTTTGGGATATCGCCAGCTTCTTGATCTCCACCAAAGACCGTATGAGTGCTAAGAGGAGACTCTGTGTCTGACCCGCCAGATCCTCCTCGTAGTGACCTTTGACCAAACGATTGAACTCCGGATCTGGCTTGGCCGCTTGATCATCTGCGCTCAGCACGGCGCCCAGGACCTGCTGCAGCTCATCCGTACGGAAGCGGAACTCTGGTCGATTGTCGAACTTGGGCAGCGTATGGCGATGGGGCATCTCGCTGCAGAAGACCGAGAGGGTGAAGTGACAGTTCTGGGAGTGCAGGAACTCGGCCACCAAAGTGGGCAAGGCCATGGCCAGCGGTGAGGTGAGCAGGGCGTGCGATTGGGCCATCTGCAAGCCGGCGGCCTTGTTCAGGAGCTGACCTGTGGGGTTGGAGATTGATTCTTAAAAGATCTAATTATAAAGATATATATCTATCTCCCACCTAGTGCCGTATTATTAAAGCAGTTGATGAGTTCCGTCCGCAGGTGTGAGTGCATCTCGCGGGCTATGCCCTCCTGGTCCAGCCACTGGCGGAATCCCTGCTCGAACTGCTGCTCCGGCAGCTGGGTGAGCTCCTCCAGCTGGATCCTCAGGCGATCTGCTTTGAGTTCGCTCAGTCCAGGATCAGGCTTTGGGGAAGAAGCGGATTCTTGGGAGATTTCTGTTGTCCGTTGCTCCTGTTCAGCATTTTTTGTGGCTTCCTCTGGCTGTGATTTCTGTGCGGTTTCCGAAGCTCCTTGAAATAATAATTCATTAATTTATGTATTCATTATTTAGTTTATTAATTAAAGTATTAATTAACAACCTTGCGCACCTCCTTTGGCTCCTCTTGCACTGACGCCATACACTTTGCTGATTCCTTGCTTGCTCTTCACTGTTCCTGCCGGCATCCTTCCCCTGTGGGTCGCTTGATTCCTATCGGAGCTGATCATGCGATGCTGCCGCACCCTTTGGGCCGCCGCTGCCGCCGCCGCCATCGCCCTGTCCCGCTTCACCTGCTCCTCCCGTTCCCGGGCGGCCAGCTCATGCTTCCGCTCCCGCTCGCAGGGCATCCCGGGGACCCACTGCTTCGAACGGCCGGAGGTCATTGCCGTCGATGGCGTCGTCTGCATTTGACGGGTTTTCATCGCCGCCGCTCTCGGAACTCGACTCCAATAGGTCCTGTCGCGCGCGTCCTTCGTGTGCGAGTGACTGTAATTATCCCAGGTGAGGCAAGAGGCAAGAGGCGAGAGGTAAGGCGAGCGTGGCACTGCAACAACCACCGGCTGGATATCGTGCATCGACTGTGACAGGTGCTGCGCGGCCTGCTTGGGCGGGGGGGGAAAAGTGTTCGTCGTGGCAGAAGGATGCCGGCGCAGCCAGAGGGGTAGGTGCACTCAGGCGAGAAGGACCTCAGCTGTGACGGTCACAGGAGGTGAGGGAAATGAAAAACATATTTTTAATAAAATTAGTTTTATTAAATTTAAGGGAATAAATACAAATATAAATAAATTTTAAAATAATTCATTAAGAATGTTAATGAAAAATAAATGTATACACATTTTTTGTCTTCAAATATTTAACTTTAATTTATATTCTCATTTTTATTTAGCTATAAGACTTGTTTTCTAACAAGTGTTTGTCTTTATTCAAATTATTTATAATAAATTGCACATTTTGTTATTTTTTAAAGGAAAAAATACTAGATTTGTTTTTTTTTATATTATTTTAAATGAGTTCTTTCTTTTTCTTTGATAAATCAATTAGAAAACACAAATAAAACAATAAGACTTAGGCAATTTTACAGGAAAAACAATAACAGCTGCTTTTCTCGGTAAAATTTAAATTTTTAAATATCGACTACAATCAATCGATATTAATGCCTGTCCGATACTTGAGTTTGGTATTTTATTGTCAGCTAACAAATAGCTAAATGCTACATCACAAGGGCGCGCAAGCTGCTGCAACTATTTTTAAATGAAGAATAGCAACAACAGTTAAGTTTCGAAGGTAAAAATTAAAGTAGGTCCTTGTATAGGTACACAGTGTGGCTTTCGCAAGTTAATAATACAAAGCTCCATGAAATAATTCTTATATTATTTTTTGGTAAATATTAGACCCATATCAGTCGGCCTTTGAGAGGTAATATTTTATATGGTATTTAAACACAGTAATTACTGTGTTTCATTTAAAATAAGAAATAAAACAGAAGCTAAATTCAGAGTATATATTATTCGCAGAGCCCAAAGCTATTATAATCAGGATTATTTTATAATTTTTAATTTGTGCAAAAATTTAAATATTTTGGTATATCAGCTGCTTTCGATTATCGATAGCTAATATCACTGAGCTTTTTGCTGTTTTCACCGGAAATACAAAAGCTAAAAAAGTAGAATAACAATAACATGTGAAACTTTTATTTTTATTTTTTAAATAAATATATAAATATAATCTTTATAATTTTCACCAGACAATGTCACACATCTTCATCCAGGAACATGCCTGTCTCCAGGCCGAGGACGTCAAGGAGGAGCAAAGCTGTTAATTCCCAGGAACTCAGTTGCGCAAAAAAGTACAAACGTAAATTACATTTAGTTTTAAGTAGTTAATTATTTATAGTTGTAGATAAACTTTTACTGGTAAAAAAATCAGAATTACTAGCCCTGCCAGTCCAAAGAAACCCTAAATAATCGTGAATGTAAACGAATGACTTCGAAAGTTGAAGCTTTTTTACAATGTAATATTTTTTCCGAGTCTTTTAAACTGTTAAAAAATTAAGTTGAAGTGTTTTCTAGTGTCAGTTAAATGGCAGTCACAATAATATAAATCTTAAGCAGACATTTCGCCCAACAAAATCAATACTTCAGTAAATATTTACCTTATTTCCATATTTCATCGAAATTAGCTTTCTGTCTTTACATAAAAATAAATTATATTTTGCTTGTTTATAAAATTCTTAAATTATCGATAAGAATATTGCAATAATCGGGTTCAAATTCATAATTTTTAAATTTCTGTTCCCTGTAATTTAATTTCTTCAACTTTAATACCTAATTATAGTCTTAACTTTTTCTTACAATCAATCAATTCAGCACCTGAATAAATTCATTTAATTCCAGAGAATAAATCTAATTTAAGTTACAAAACGACTTAGGTTTAATCTGACTCTTATGCAAAACCCTTTACTAATTTTTAATTAGGTGTCTGGAATAAGTAGCTTGTTGAAATGCTTTGTTTTAGTTAAGAAATCTACAGATTTAATAAGTTTATCTTAGGAGAAAAAACTTGATCTGATCTTTAACCCATGAAAATCTAATACATTCTTCATATAAATTAATAATTTATTTATTTCTTATTATTTTCAGGAGCGACAGCCAAAGGATGTGCCTTCAAGATGAGCTGATAAAGACTGGAAGTGCTTCCTTATTTTTAAATCCAATTTGTTGGATTTGTTAAATATTTTATATTATAAATACATACATACTTAAAGTTTCCTTTGTTCTCCACAAATATCTGGCGGAAAATATCAGTTTTACTTTTCTCCAAAGTCAACAAAAAGAAATTCAAATCTGTGATGATTTCCCGGAAGTTAAAACTTTATCCAATCTAGGAAATAGATTTTCGTGAGTCTTTTTCGGAAGTAAACACAGAAAAACTGTAAAAATACTATAGATTTCCAAAGAATAAAAATAATCATGACTCTGAGTATTGCAAATCCGTCGTCTTATAATAGCATTTAAGTGGAATTCAAGTCAACTCCGCGTCGCGCTAACTGTTGTATATGTTTAACTAAGCTAATATTAACATATAAAGATTTATAAGTAAGTATGTGCACCTGCCGCTGCTGATTACGCTGGCAGCGACTGCAGTAGCAACATCAGCTTCCTCCCTTCGGATGCATGTGCCCGTGTGTATCCACTTGAGTTGTTAGCGTCTGTTGGCTGCAATTATTTATTTAGATACCCTTTGCAGGGGGTATTATATTCCACATACAACTATTGTCTTATTAGATGGTTTGTGTATTTTTAAAAGCAAAACATGTGCCCGATTTTATACACAAACTATTAATTACAAGCGCTAATATTTCCTTTTTCATTTCAATAAATTTAAGTAAATATCTTTGGTCAAGTGTATTTGAGCTTCGGTTAACAGAAGTTGCTCTTCCTTTCTTGCTTATTTATGAATGTATTGCTGGATGACTTGCCGCTGCTTGATTGACTTCAATCCTGACCTTGCCGGGGCCAAAGGCCAGCGCCAACCTGTGGCTAATCCCCAGGAGACTTTGGTGTGGAATCTGCTAAATAAAGGTAGTAAAGGTAATAAAGAAAACCAACATAGAGCTTGTGACATTTAGACAAAGGAAAATTAGGAAAGTTCTTCAGTATTTTAATAAATTAAAATAAAAATGAATCAAATTTTTGACCCGCGATTTTTCCTCTTTGTAAGAAAATTGAGTCAACCAGCTTACTTCCTCAATATATATTTATATATATTTTGTTCCTAGACAGTCTGGCTTCGGGTTAATGGAAATTGACAGTGAACGAACTCAAACAATTAATAAATGATGATATCAACTTCTCTTAATTCAAGTTATTTAGAATTTTTTTTTGAGTTACAAAAAATAGATAATGCTTACTGCTAAATTAAAGCCGACAAAGATTATCAATCAATATATAAATTATCAAATCTGAAGTACTTGAAATTATGAAGAAAATATACTATATATTAGTTTTTTAATATATTTATGATAAAATAAAGATAATAATATTCATGGCTAAAAGCACTGTAAAGATATGCATAACTTGATAAATAAATTATTCCAAAATTCCAAATCCCCTGCGTTGACATCTTTCTCTCTCTGCAATTAAGAATATTTATAATTAAAAACGTGGCTTAAATTAATAGTTAGTATCTTCGTCTCCTATGTACCATGGCTCATGGAACCCGGCAATTGCGAAATTAATATTATCTGATGTTCTTTGTTTCGGGCTCGTTTAGATTTAATTATAATTACTTTAGTGCTACTTGCATTATTTTTTTTAGATAGTCATTGCTAGTTGGCCATTTTAGCTCTGTGCCGGCCGATAAAACAATTTCATAGTTTAGATTTTAAATTTTTAACTCCAACTGTGTTGTGTCTTTTTACGATTTCGGCCATAATGACTTTGGCAATTATGCGCAAATGATAAGCAGCCAAGCGCAACTTTTGGACATTTCAAAGCGGCTTTCGCCGTCGGTGGACACGAAATGCGAATCCGACTGAGAATGAGAATGGTTCTGGTTCTGGTTCGCCAGGTTCTAGGGGAGAGGCAGGTGGGGAATATCGAATCAGATGCGACTTGGCTCAGATTTTTAGATACCAAAACACTTGACAATTGCTGAGACTTGGGACAAAGAAATTGTAGTATAGAATTATAATTACTTTCTTTGAAATTCAAGAACTGTGATAAGGATTTTTTTTTGTATTCGTAATATATATTTTCAAGAATTCCTTCTTAGGCTCCTTTTTAGGTAGAGCTATTGTTTATATATATTATATGTATTTTCTATTTCCTAAAATAAATATAATAAATTATAGTGTAGGTTTTCTGAAAGTTTGAGTGAAATTCGGCCATAAACATAGAAGTTGTTAAAATCTTTCTAATACTCGATCTAAGGTTCGAGACCTGCCTCAGATATTTTTTAATATTCTTATGGTTATGTTGTAAAAGTACATTTTAAAAAATATAATTAAATAAATACATAAAACGGATACCACAAAAATTATTAAAATAAATATGTTGATAACAAAGCTAATATTATACCCCTAAAAAATCAAGGTACTTTTCTGAAAACTTGGGTACTATTTAGATGTACCTAAAAAATACTTATACCTTTTATCCTTTATCCTTTATTCTTAAAAATTTTTAAAGATACATTGCTTCTTTAATTCTCATACAATTTCTTTACAATTTTGATTGTTTTTTTGCTTTAAAATTTCCTAATGATTGCATAATATAATTATATAATAACTATATAATTAATTAATATAGTATATACTAAAGGTACATATTCTTAAAAATCCATCAAGTCATTGCCATACGCTTATATCATTCTTGGGGTTCCGATTCATTAGGTTGGAGCTAGCCGGGAAATCGGAATAGGAATCGTAATCGGAATCGCTCCCGTCCAGGTACAAAGTGCGCACGTTATAGCCCTCTTTACATGCCCGACTGACTCTCAAAATTGGCGCTAATTTGGGGATTTGTGGTTTTGTGAAGGGATTTTCGTATTTTGACATTTCATTGGAATTAAGTACAGTTGTCCGATGTCCGAGGGCTGCAATTAGTGCTTCCCCCAAAAAAGACGGGCTAATTAAATTGCGTGTCACGAGACACGGAAGTTGAGCTAGAACGAAGAACAAAGAACAGTTAGAAGCAGATGTGCGTGCAGTTGGTAAAATATCGAATCTAAGCTAGATTTATGAAAATCTAACTGTGTAACTATTTTTAAAATAATTCTTTGTCCGAATTTCCACCTGAAATAAGTAGAAAGTTCTTGTAAAATGCTGAAATGGTGAGCAATAATTCCTATGCAATCGTTAAATATTTTTTAAAATGTTTAAGTATAATTATTTGAATTAATAAAAAATGTTTTGTAATATAAGTAGGGTCTGAAACCATTTATATAAAATTTTAACAAAAACTAAAGGATACTTATTTTGTATTAGAGCGTAAAATCTCCTGTTTGCAGATCTAGAGTTTTATCTTTATGCCACAATATTTCTTGAACTAATATTTACAGTAAATATTAAACATGGGAATTTGGAAACATTATAATTTTCTTGTCTATGCAGACTACTTCAACTAAGAACCATTTAAATAATAAAAATAAATAATAAACAATTTGAAAGTATTTTTGAATTTACCCGGCCTTAATTTTGATTTCTCATCTGTTAAATTTTTAAAATAAGTTAACTTTATTGATTTCAAAATTGCATAAATGGTTTTTAAAAAGTTTTTTAATTTTTTGTAGTGGTACATATTTTTTCAAATATATTTTCATATATTTTATGCGCCAAAGTATGATTTCCTCTGCTGCCGCCCACACATGCGCGCAGCACACCAACAACATGGGAGTTGCTTAGAAGTTGACGATCGCCGTGACGCCGACGCTGGCCGAGGCAGCGAGCGTGGAACAGCGGCTTGGCAGCGGAATTAAATAATTTTCCGTAAGCGCGTTTAGTCAAGCTCAGTTCAATTGCGGCTAGCATTGTTGGCGGACGTCTCAGTCTCAGTTTCAGTCTCCGACTCAGCCGGAGCTTAGTTTCAGTTTTAGTTTTGGCTTCAGTTTCACTTTGAGTTGCAGTTTTAGCTTCCTTTACTATTTTTTTTTTTACCTGTGCTAACTGTGCAAGAGCAAGAGCGGAAGCTCCAAAGATAAAGAGAGATCGGAGTGGGAGAGAGCGAAGAGATGCAGCTACAGAAGAAGTGAAGAATACGTACGTGTGTATGTGTAGAAAGCCGCCGTGTGTGAAGTAAACAACTTTAGTGACCGAAAAACCTTTAAAAACAAAAAAACCTAACAACGCAGAGCGAAGAGAGACACCAAAAAGGAGAAGAGGTACCTAGAGACGCCGCTGCAGCAGCAACAACAACCAGCTTGAGGGGTTAGTAAGTCACCAAGTTCTTTGTCTTCTTGTGCTTTATTGGCTGCGTTCAACTTTATTTATTTGGCAATGCAGTTAGTTATTTGCAACATCAAAAGGTTACACGGAAAATTTATTTTTATTTATTTATTTTATTTTATTTATCAAATATTTTGAATTTTAATTGATTGTATTTACTTGGAAAGTTAGCTAAAATAATATTTAAGTAAGAATTTCCCAGTGCTTCTGCCTAGGTTATTTGTAATATATTTTAAAATAGGATTTTGATTAACACACTTTTAACAAGTACTGAAAGATATATAGTTTTAAAGGTTACACGAAAATCGGGATTTAATTGCTTAAATATATATACAAAAATTTCTTAAATTATACCAATGTTCCCCTTCTATCTAAGCTTTTGAAATATTTTTAAAAATATTCTTTGAAATTTTTTTAAAGATAGTTTTTGACATAGCATACGATTTTGATTATCACACTTGAAACAAATATAAAGAGAAAAATATTTTTTCAATAAGAATACACCTGGAAAAATAATATTAATTTTTAGAGGTTCTTAATTTTATTTACGATATATTTACACAATTTTAAACGTCACTTATTTAGCCTTTTGCCTCCCTTTTAAGAGAAATTGAATTAAACAAATTTTGATTACAACTTCTTTGCTAATTTCCTATAAAAAAATTAAATAATATTATTTATAAATAAATAAATTATTTGCTTTTTTTATAGACAGCTATATTAGACAAAAAAAATATATAATATATTAGTGCTTAAACAAATATAAATTGATCAAGAATCAAATTCATTAATTATATTAATCATATTAGTTTGCTGTGTAGTTATAACTCAACTCGTTATTTAAGTCAATGTTTGTTTTTCTTTTTTTATCTGTAAGTTTTTACGGGTAAGCGTTTCTTGTGTTGTTTCGCCTTTCTTGGCACGTTTTTCTGTGGGCTCTTTTTTCAGAGTGGATTATTTGTGGTAATGTTAGTAATGTTAACAAAAAGGGCAGACAAAAACAAAAACAAAAAAAGCCAGAGCGGAACAAAAGCAATGAACAAATTGGAAATTGGCCATACAAAATGCCTCGTCCAACAACACAAAGACCGTAAATATATTGTTAAAAGCTAAATGAGCAAGAAAAAAGGTGGCAACAATAGCCGATGAAAGTGAAAACCAGAAAAGAAAAAAATTCGAAGCCCAAGGGGAGTTTTTAATACTCTTAAATGTTTCAAATTGTTTTGGAATGAATGGATAAGTAGTTTGAAATATCTTAAAAAGGGCTTGAGAAGCAAATTTCGTAGAGAGTCATATTAGGTCTGTAATGAAATTGGGTTTCTTATTTAAATTCTCTTTTTTATGGAGTTTTTAAGATTCTGAAAAATAAAAACAATTTAATTTAATTTTTTCTTTATAAGATTTAAATTAATTTATGGGGCTAAAATGTGTATTAGACTTTTTAGAGTAAATATAAATATATAAATATAAAAATAAACATGTTTAGAGTATTTCCAATATTTATTTAATTTATTTATAAATATTATTTAATTTTATTCCACACAAAACCAGATCACAAAAAGATCCTTTATCATTAAAGAAGTATGACAAAGGTGTATAGCCTTGTATTCAACTTTATTTAATTTATTTACTGAGTTCCTAAAGAATCTGCCCCTGCTTTGCAAAACTATTTAATAAGCTGCTAACCAAATAGCTAATTTTAAACCGTAAAAATCAGCAAATATTTCTATATATATTTTTTTCATATTCATTTGGTCTTTAAGTTGACCCATTTAAGTAGTAGTACCCTTCTTTTTTTTAGAAGAGCACTAAACAAAAGCATAAAATCTGAAATAGCCAAGCAATTAACACGTGTGAGTGGTACTCGGACGATTTCCCCTGGAAGGTTTTCGACATGGTCTGTTCTCAGCCATTAAAAATTAAATCTAAAGTTTAAAAGTTACAAAAGCCGTGAGAACGCACTGAAGAAAAATTATCAAGCGCTTGAAGATTTATATTTATAATTAATTATGTATTATTCCTAAGATTTTTTAAAGAACCATTAAGTATCCTTTTATTGTTTTAATCATTTAAAATATACTTGTTCTTAAGTATCGTTACATCTCAAAATTTAATGATTATAAAATGTATATAATTTTAGCTTAGATACACTAAACATTTTTCTTTAAGTCAATTCACATATAAACTTTCAGAAAGTGATTTTAATTAAGCATCAGTTTATTTACTATGATAAGTAGAAGCAATAGAAACAAATTAAGATGCCTGAATAAATTCGAAAAAAAATTAAATACATTCAGTTAAATAATCGCTTTAGATTAGAAAAGTTTGCAATACTTTTGGCGCCACTTTTTAGCAATTAACCGTAGTTAACTCTTTTTTAGTACCTCAACTATGATGTGTTTTTTTAGGGAGGAGAAATTGCAAAATTATAGCTTACGCTGATTTCGTGATAAATACACTTTGTTTTGGGTCTTACGTGATCTGTAATAAATTACGGGAACAAATACTAATTTTTGTTGCTGTTCTGATCGAAGGAACTCTCCGTTTCTGTATCTTCCGTTTCCTAGTCACCGATAATCACCGGTATTACCATAAAATCTTGTAGCTTTTAGCATACCGCTGCCAAAGGCCCTGGGTGGCTATTATCAGACTGGTTATCGTACACACACACACACCACACACACTCTGGCGACTATTTCTTTCGACTTGACAGAGTTAATTGCATTGCAATTTTTTTTTTATTTATTTAGTTTTTTTTTGCACATGTAAGCTGCGACCTTGGTGACTACTGCTGCCGCTGCTGGTGCTGGTGCTGAGCGGGCTTAAAATGCGAAAAGCAGCAAGTAGCCATAAATAAATGAATAAATACAGCAAAAAAAAAAAAAAAAAAAAATGTGTGCTGTATTTCCTATGCCAGCCAAATGGGTTTATAAATAAATAAAATATGCGGCAGAATCCGCCAGTGTCTGGAAGTATGTATATAAATATAGCCAAGTCTGCGCCGGTTCTTGCCGACTCATGCTGAGCCGATCGCTTATGGAATCGAAACCGATTCAATTCCGACTTGAAGGGGGAAAATATTGGAGTTTGAGTTCAAGTGGAAGTTGAACTTGGTTCATATCTTTTCCTAGATCGGTGGGGTTTATAGTTTTTACAAGAAAAGAAAAGAAGGAAAAGTGGAGTTTATAGTTTTTATAAGAAAAGAAAAGAAAGAAAAGTAGGGGGTTTATTAAATGTCATATTAATTGTTAACAAATATTTAAAAAAATTAAGTTTATACCTCATGTAGGGGAATATATTGCAGTTCATAATAAGGCTTTCCAACCAATTATTGGTTTTGAATTTAACAAACAATTTTTTACTTAAAAAATATTATATATATATAATATATTCCTTTAACATATATTACAAAATATATATAAAATATTCTTTTCATTTCCATTTCATAAATTATATTCCCAATTTTCTCTCTAAAATATATATATATATACCGAAATTTGATTATTTAAATTTATATTCAGTTTAATCTATGCAAACCAGTATTCTTTGTTAATTGATTCTAGAATGACACCTTCTGTCACTTAACTTCAGACGTCGTATACTAAATATTATATTATGCAGTTAATGGTTTGAGGCCAGCCTCTCCTCTGACACTGAGACGGAGGCTTAAGATGGCTCATTGTCACCCTTAAAAAGGTTTGGCATTGTGACTTCTTGAGGCAGTAAGAAACCTCAGGAGTTTAGAAAAACTTATAGGTCCTTCCTCTTATAAATTATAAATCAAATGAATAAGACTTCGCTATTTTGTAAATGGTAATTTATTTGAAGGCTATAAACAATTTGAAATTAAAAAGAAACTGCAAAAGAATATTTTTAAATATAATTTATAACTGAACTATAATTTAAATTAAATTTTTACCATCAAAAGGTCTAAGGTTGTATTACGAAAAAATATATCCCATTCAAGTTTGGCTTTGTTTATATATTTTAACCAATTAGTACATTTTAAACGTCTTAAAGACAATATAAGTTGTACAAAGTACTTAAGTACAAATTAAATAACAAAATAAAATATATTTTCAAGAAACTAGAATTGTTTAATGACTCAATTTCCATTGATCGCTTATCGTATTTATTTTCTACAGCAGACAACAATATAATCAAACCCTGAAGTTGCTAATTGAGCTAAAATCGCGAAAAGCACTGACGTTTATCAGCACACAAAAAAACAGAATAACACGATATATATATTTTTATATCAATAGAAATACTTTTAGGCAAATTGAACTATAAATTGAGCCATCAACGAGACTCAAAATAACTTGAAAAAATTGCCTGCGACTTAAAAACACGCAATTTAGTTAGGTTCCCAGTTGTAGGCAAGGGGATTTGGGAGCCCAGCAAATAAAATTTAAGTGGGATAATCAACGATGCACTATACAGATAGATATATCCGTTTGTTTTTTTTTAATGGTGAGCCGGGGTTCTGGTTCTGGGCGAGAAACTAGTTTTGCCGTCGTATTTCTTTATTTATTTTAATATTGCCGCTTAGTTAGCGAGTCTTGGGTGTGTGTGTGTCTGAGCTTTAGTTGCTGTTTGATTTCGCTTTTAACGATTAAGTGAAGATTCAAGGTCAAGGTCGGGCCGAGATCCGAGTTAGCCAGCAGATCGATGATAAATCACGGCTAGAACCCGCTCACGGCGTTCGGCGAAACTCTCTGGCGGGAGTTTTATGTTTATGCTGATTACGTGTTTAGTGGGTGAGTGTATTCTGCACTGCAAGAAAATGTATCTTAATTGTTAAGATTTTAGAGAGTCAAAATAAGATGAGAAATTACAAATTTGTAAGGCTTAAAAGGTATACAAAGCTTACCTTTAATCTTAGTATATATATTATAATTATAAAATCCATTAATTTATTTTCTCTGTCACGTTTAAGATTTATTTAATTGACATATATATAAAAAAAAGATAATGAAAAACCCGTTTCTGTTTTATATAAAAATAAAAACCTTTTATCTAATCGCTTTTTATGTGTCTGAAAAGGTCTTGGAAGCGAACTTTCGATTGAGAATCGTTTAAGTGCCGCTGTCTGGGGTAATTCCAGGAATACACTTGCATTTCGTTGAGTGACTAAACGTGATTAGAACGAGTTTTGATATCGGTGGGGAAGGTACTATATATACTATAGCCACAGGGGAATCTTAAACAAAACATTGTTCGAGTCCCGATTTCGCAGTTGAATCAACTTTGCTGTGTATTATCGCTTGATTTTAATTATCATAGCGCCAGCGGTGGTATTAGCTTTTAGCTTCGATTGTATTAAAAAAAACTACACCTGGGTATTACATTACTTGGCCTGAAGTCGAGGTGTTGTGTACCTGTACGTGCCGGGAGTCACTAATTGCTGCCGGAATCTAAGGAATTAACACATTTGCATTTGGCCAAAATCTTCCCTGAATTGGGTTTCAGCTTGGGGCTTGTTAGCCAGTTTTTAAATGCTAATTTTACACCAACGATGTAAACAAGTCATAAAAATAAAAAACAAAAGAAATGGATCGTTAAAATGGTTTAATAAAAAGCTTAACAAATAGTTACAACTTAGTCACAGAATGGTATATATTTTGTAAGGGTTTTAAGAGTTTATTTGAAGTTGTAAGTTAATTTAAGCCAAACATAAAGCCAACAAAAATATAAGAAAATTTTGTCTTACAGAAGCTCTTTTTGAAAGCATATAATTACATTTTATATTAAAAAAAAAACAAGAAAAGTCCTTGGAAAAAATTTAAATAAAAGGAGAACAGCTGCTTTTATTATCGATTTCTATATTAATATTCTTTCCACTGCTTAAAAATTTAAAATAATCTAAGAATAAGAACATATGTACTCTAATATATTTTTAAAGAATTATACCAAAATGTTAAATATAATATATAGTATAAGGTCCTTAATTTCTAGACCAAAAACTTTAGCTTGTTACCCAAAATAATAAAAAAAATAATATAAATAATAAATTATATTTATATTTACATTAACATAAATACGTAATTCCCTGTTTAATTGCATTCCTATTTACAAATTTTTGAATTGACTTCAATCAATGCAGATTTCGCTGAATAGAAACGTTGCTGATAAGCCGCAAAAACAAATAAATGTAGTAAATACTATATAGTATATATAGTTGGCACCAATTTATTTTAGCAGCGGAAAAACTGGAGCGATCGGTTCACGCAACATTAGCCGGGGATCAATCAAGTATTAGATAATCTCCTCCGATGATGATGATGACATTGGCGCCAGTGCAACATAATGCTATGTAGAGGCGATTGACTAATCAGCAAATGCAGCTGAAAGTGGATTTGGTACTGGAACTGGCTCTGGTTTTATACTAGATCTGGTTCCATATACACATATATAAACTAACCAGTTGGTGGTGATAGTCGCGGCGCTTGACTTGGTTTCACTCTCAAAAGATAACTATTGTTTATGCCAAATTTTGGTGGAAATTGATTTAATATAATATATATTATATGAATGATTTTTTTAAATCAGTTTCAGACTCTTTTTTATTTTAATTTTAAGTGTAGTTATCTCAATTCAAAAGGGATTTTCTAATCGAATAATTCTCTGAAAATTAATATATATTCCCATTCAGTTATATTAATATTTTTTTTATAGATTTGCTAAGTAAAATTTATTTTAATTAAAATAATAAATATGCCATGGTTTTTTTTCTTATTAAATATTGTAGAATATGGATTTTTTAATTTTATTCCCCACAGATTTCAATTATATTAAAATAAAATGAATTTTCAAAATTGTTGCCAAAAAAGTTGTAACGTTTATTGAACCATTTTCTGCAATCAAATTATATAATAGTATGCTCTCGCAACCAGAGTTGTTATTATAATAAGTGGAGTATAATCAGCAATATAAAAACCAGTTTATAAACAATCCAATTATTACAATTAGTAGAACGTTTCGGTTTAGCTTTATATATAGGGTAAAACTAGGTGAAATATTTGGAGAAAAAATTCCATTTTACAGGGAAATGATTCCTGGAAAGTCTTATGGATCATATACAAAAATGTTTAATTTAATAGAAAATTGAGTAAAATATTCAGAAGATAAATTTCCATAATTAATATAAATAAATTAGAATTTAGAAAATTATATAAACAGGGTTTTTTAATCTTTATCTTCTTTTTTTAATTACGGTAAATTTAAACAGTATTGTAATTACCTTTAGATTTATTTTCGTTTTTGTTTTGATTTTTATTTTTTGGCACACTAAACTTTAAAGATTACATTGTCTGTGTGTGTTTTTTGTGCTTTGGGCCAACTTGAATATATGTGTGAATATTGCCACACACTTTAATATTCTTTTGTCTCGGCCTCCGAGATTTTCCCACTCCGATATACACCGTCAAGCCAAGAGCCTATAGGCCATAGGTCACATAGAAATATTCTCAGCAGTTACGTATGCACGTTGATCGAAGTCTTGACAACTATTGGCTAAGTTTTTTCCAGCAACAACTCTTTTAGCTTTGAATACCAAGCAAAAAATATAAATAATAGACATCTCTATTTGATTTGCAACTGGCTTCCATGGTTTGGAGCATAGTTAACCATAAGTCAAAGCACCAAACAATAAAAAGTGAGGCCGCTCATCTTCCAGCTAAACGCTGTAAGTGCCATAAAGATTGCTAGCATCTCAACCTCGGACAATTTCCAGCTCCTGAACAGCTTTACGAGGGTCTAAACCTTGCTGGGGAAAAACATCAGAAATATACAGTTGAAGCTACGACAAATATTTGTTAAAATCAATGAAATATTGAACCGATCTTAAGGAGGTTTATAGCTTAATAAGTTAACTGTTTGTTAGTAACAAGCAATTAGTCATAGTTGCTATAACTCGACCGATGGACTGTCAATATAATTGCTGCTGCTGATCGCTGACTCACAGATCCGGTCGGTAAATAATACAATTTAAGTGGGCAAAAACGCACTCTTTTTCGAAATGAAATTGTCATTAAATGGCTCTTCTGCTGCCACCGGGAAGCGTTTTTCTGCCAAGGCGAGCCGCTAAACGGCCTGAATTAGCAATGCGACAAGCGTAACAAAGGCGGCCAGCCAGGGGTTAATTATGCTCGGGAAGCGAAAATCCAATGCGATTAACACCTGTTTCACTCTTCCGCCGGCAAGCGGAGAGAAAATAATGCAAAATCGCCAAAGCCAGGTAGTTGAGTTTCCACATTTATGGCGACGGGATCGATCTTTATCGTATTAAGTTTATAAATAATTCAGTTTGTAAAAATAATAAAAATACTACATAAAAGTGCTTGCCTGTAAATAGTTTTAGATGTCAAATGTCGATACATTATCGATATTTAAAGCAAAGCTTTGCTTCGATATACTATAATTTTGTATATCGATAAAATGCTAATCGCGATGTATTTGTCGATATTTCCCCAGCAACTTGGCATTAATTATTATTACACAAAATTGACATTTCGGAATTAAAAAAAATTCAAAATAATATGTCTTTTTCTTATACCTAAAATATTGTCATAAAAAAAATTAACAAAAAAATAATTAAACTCTAATTCTTATTGCCGCAACACAGAGGAGTAAGATGCCCGAGTGATCGCAGGATCTCCAGCCAGCGATCAGAGACAGATTTCGAGGACAGGGGGAGGCAGGCAGGAGCAGCGATTGCCATGGGCCTGCACGTGAACGGACGCGAGGTGCGCGAGCTGCTGCGCAAGGACCTGATTGTGCGATGGCGCCAGAAGGTGCTCAGCCTGATCCTGCTGGCCTGGCCAGTGATGATCTTCATGCTGCTGTATCTCATCCGGCTGAAGTACGGCTCGGAGCAGGTGGAGGCCTGCCAGTATCCGACGCGGCTGCTGCCCACCAAGAACCAGGTGGTGCCCGCCGCCTTCTCCTACATTTGCAGCATCGAGAATCGATGTCAGCGGGCTGAGCCCTACGAGGAATACTCTCGCTGGAAGGAGGCGCCGTAAGATTAGCTTTACCTCTACCTTCTTTCTAAATTTATTATTATTTATTATTTTTCCTTAGGCTCCACTCGGTGATCGATGTGGTCAATGCCTTTGTGACCGACGAGCGACTGCACAAGGCCGTTGTGGAGCTGGCCGACAAGGCCAACTTTGTGTCGGCCATAACCACGCTGATAACCAGCGATAGACTGGACATCATAAGAAGTGAGTACAGTCTGTAGAGTCTCTCTGGCTGATAGCTAACCCTTATCCTTGTATCCTTTTTCCAGGTAACATTAGTGAAATCATTTCCCTGGTGCCGGAAATAGAGCGACGCATGAACTATAGTTTTGACATCAAGCACTTGTTTTCCAGTAGGTTTTTCTGAGGTTCCTTTGAGTCCTTCCATAACTCAAACTCATTTTAAATCTCCGACAGATCGCGAGACCTTCGTAAAGCTGGGCATCCTGCTGTGCGGTCATCCCTTTCCCAGCACGGACACCATTCCCTTAATCAATGAGATTTTGGAGTCGGAGGACTTTAGTGAAGCCGACAAAGACGAGGAGCTTGAGGCAATGTCAAGTGAGTAGTAAAAAGAAGCTTATTAAGCCAAGGTCCTGTCCCAAATCTTGTGAACCCAAAATGCAAACCAAATACCTTGCTTTGCCTCCAGACCGCCATCGTAGTCGTCGTCACCAAACCGATAACCTTCCCCTGGACTGGAGGCCAAGTGAGCATTATCAATTGAGATTTTTTCTACACTAACATTTGGGATATATTACCAAGAAATTTATTTTTAAAGCTAACCCTTAACACTTAATGATTCTATATGCTTTTGGGTATAAATTATAATATATTTCTTTGGTGTGGCGACCTTTTCTAATATTCCTTAAACTCCTTGATTGAATTTCTTTAACTCTTGACTTAATTTTTACTCCCAGCTAAATACTGTAAGCAGCTTTATAGGGATGTGACGTCCACGAATCAGGGTAAACTCACCTGGAACACCATCAAGCCGATTATTCAGGGCAAAATTCTGTACTATCCCGACAACGAAATCACCAGAAATGTGGTCAAGTTTGTGAGTAACCATAACTTTAAGCAGTTAACATTTATAAATTAACCTGACTTCCCCGCAGAGTAATGCCACCTTTGAGGAGCTGGACAACATGAAGCAACTGTCTCGTGCCGCAGCCACGATACTCACCAAGCTGCACACGAACACCACCTTTCAGGAGGCCTTCGATAGTCTCCTGAAGTTGGCCCGATCGCCGCTGGTCAAGAGTCTGGTCGGGGAGGACTTTGATATTGGGGAAATCGAGCGGGTTTTTGCGTACATTCGCACCAATCAGCTGATACACGACATCCTAAACACTGTGGCCGATCTCATGGACTGTGTGTCGGCGGATCGATTCGAGGCTGTGGACTCGCTGGAGAGTCTGCAGCGGCGAGCCTACGATTTGAATCAGAACAAACTCTTTCTGGCCGCCCTCAATCTGGAGGATGTGGCTGCCAAGCAGTCCTCGTATCGTCTGCACATGGACACCGACAATACGCAGCCGACATTTGAGAATCGAAATCGATTCTGGTTCCCTGGACCCGCTGACAGTATGGTTATTGATCTCAAGTACCATCGAGGATTCGTTCAGCTAAAGCAGATGGTGGATCTGGGCATCATTAAGGCCAAGCGCGATGAGGCGGGCTTCTTGCCAGAGCCGGAGGAGAATGATGCCAAGAGCTCCACGCCATCCTTTAGCATTAAGGCCATAACATCCGATGACGATGACGATTTTATTGATGATGATGACGAAGACGATGATTTCTATAAATCGGATAACAACACAAAGAAGACTTTAACCGGCAACGATGAAGAGACCACAATTTCCCCAGGATTTGAGGAGGAGCAGATTACCACAGAGCAGGGGATAACCACAGATCAACCCAGTTCGAGTGGACAACCCGACTTGCTGCTCCTCAAAGATCAGGATGTACTCAGGCGTACCAAGCGACAGGGCTTGCTGGACTTTTTGGGAGGTCTTGGGGGATCCAAGGATAAGAAGGCCAAGTTCCAGGTGGACGACATGCAGTTCTACACCAAACAGTTTCCCTATCCCGCCTTTCTCAATGATGTGTAAGTGAAAGGGAAGCTGTGTAATTTCACAAGAACTAAGTCTGTTTTTAATTCCAGATTTAAGCGTGGCTTATATCTGGCTCAGGGTGTCCAGGTGGCCTATCTCCTGGGCCTGGTGGTGGCCGTGGCCCTTTGTGTGAGGGAACGCATCTGGATGCGGGAGAGTCGCAATAGCATGGTGAGTCTGGGACGTCTTACCCCTGAACAAATCTATATTTGTTAATTTTCACCAGCTAATGCGTTCGATGGGTCTCAAGGCCCACTCCGAGCTGGTGGCCTGGGCCCTGATGAGTCTCATGGAGCTGTGTGTGATCTTCATGCTGATCAGTGCGGTCCTGTACAGTGGTGGGATCCTGGCGTATACCAACTGGTTTTTCATGATGTTCTATTGCCTCAGCTTTGGCATCTGTTTGATCTCATTCTGGTGAGAATCAGCCTTATAAATTGATGCATACTTAACTTATTATCCCATTCCCAGTTACATGTGTTCCAACTTCTTTAACTCGGCCAACATTGGTGCCGTGGCCACGGCCCTGCTCTTCTTCATCACGCTGTGTCCCTTCATCATTGTCCTGATGTTCGATGCCAAGCTAAGTGTCTTCGAGAGCTTCCTGATTGATCTCTCCTTCACGACGGCCTTTGCCAAGGGCTTTGGCGAGCTGATGCGCATGGAGCTGCAGCAGGAGGGTCTTACGCTCGGTCACCTAATGGCCTTGGGTCCGGCCAGGAGCGAGTGTGCCATGGCCTTTCTCATGTTCCTCTTGGATTTTCTGCTATATGCGGTTATAGGTTTGGCCTATCAGCGGTACAAGAAGAGTGAGTGTGCTCTAGATACTTAGAAGACTTCTAATTTAATCCGTACTTTATCCGTCAGCCAACTACAGCTTCGTGAAGGTGGCTCGCTGCCAGCTGGATGACAAGCTGGGCGCCTCCATGGCCAATGTGACCAAGCGGTATGGCAGCAAGTGTGCTCTGTCCAATCTCACCCTGGACTTTCCCCGCAACCAGGTCAGCTGTCTGCTGGGACGCAATGGTGCTGGGAAGAGCACGCTGATCAAGCTGCTCACTGGTCAGATCCGGCAGAGCAGCGGCAAGGTGCTGCTGGCCGGTGAACATCAGGTGGGCGTCTGCTGGCAGGACAACATACTCATACCCACTCTGACGGCTCGCGAGCATCTGCAGCTGTACGCTCAGATCAAGATGTCGGCGGAGAGGAGGGCTGGCGCCGAGGAGATCCGCTCAGAGGTGGCACGCACCCTGCAGAGCCTGAACTTTGGCAAGCACGAGTCCTATGCCGCCTGGCAGCTATCCGGCGGATACCAGAGACGCTTGTGCGTGGCCATTGCCTTTATAGCCTCGCCCAGTGTTGTCATACTGGATGAACCCTGCAACGGGGTAGATGCCAAGGCACGCAAGGATATCTGGCAGCTAATCGAACGCTTGAGGCAGGGACGGGCGGTGATCTTTGCCACACACTTCCTGGACGAGGCCAAGTACCTCAGTGACTCGCTGGTGATCATGAGGAATGTGAGTATTATCTTGGAATCTTTAAAGTAATCGGACATTATATCAAATATTACATTCCAGGGCAGCATTGTGGCCCAGCACAGTCGCGACTCCCTGCTGCAGCTCTGCACTGCCACCTACAGCATCAGTGTGCGGTGTGTGGATGCCACCACCTTGACCCACATCGTGCAGCGCGCCCAGCAGCTGCTGCCCCAGAGCCAGGTGCTCCATTTGGGGGCTGGCGATCATCCGCACAGCGTGACCATACAGGCCAGCTATGCGGAGCACCTGACGCCCGGTGCCTTGGAGTTCCTGCAGCTGCTGCAGTCGCAGGAGGTCACTGGATCCGTTACCGACGTTGAGCTGGCCAGTAGCAACAGTCTGGAGCAGGAGTTTGAGCAGCTGAACAAGAAGAGCGGCGGCGAGGCGGATGGACAACGGGTGCCGAGCATCAGGGGTGTGGCCACTCCCGCAGAGGCTATAACCACAGAGGATCCGCCCACGAGCTGCACTCAGTTTAAGCTCCTGATGGGCAAGAGGCTGAAGCATCTGTCCCGCAACTACCGCCTCCTCTTGTACGTCCTCCTGCTGCCCGCCCTCTTCGAGCTCTGCGCCATGTGGTTCGTCAGCTATCGCCTGGAGGATGACTTTGACACGGTGCTGCCTTTGAGCAGATCCCTCTACCCCAAGTCAGCGCAATTCCTGTCCCAGGAGCAGCCCACCCGCTTCGCGGGGCAGCTGCAACCGCACCTGAAGACCAGCTGCGAGGAGCAGGGCGGCGAGTGCCGGGAGTTCAATAGCTCGGAGCAGCCTTACAGATGGATACTGCAGACCCACGATGAGTACCGGGAGAAGAGATACGGTGGCTATGGCCTGAATGGCTCGGGAGCCACCGTGTGGTACAACAACAAGGGCTACCATGCCATGGTGGCCTGGCTGAACGATCTCAACTCGGATCTGCTACGCACCACGCTCAACGACTCGGAGTACAGCCTGATGACCCTCAATGAACCCTGGAAACTGGGCTTTGCCGAGCTGAGCACCAGCTCCATACTCCGGCAGGCCGGTGACTCGTGCTTTGTGTTCATTCTGCTGATTGCCTTCGGTCTGGTGGTGGCTGCCGGATCCGTGTATCTGGTCAATGAGCGCGAGAATGGGGAGAAGCTGCAGCAGCGGCTGTGCGGCGTGAGTGCGGTGACCTACTGGCTGGTGGCCTTTGTCTGGGACTATCTGGTGATGGTCCTGGCCCTGATCGTGTGCCTGGCCGTGGTGCTGGTCTTCGGGATGCCTGTGTTTGTGGATCGTCAACAGCTGGTGGGCATTGTGGGTCTGTCCCTGGCCTTTAGGTGAGTCTTGACAGGATTACTCTTTATAGAATATGTTTCAATTATCTTTTATCTCGTAGCTTTGCCTGTGTGCCCGCCGTGCATGTGGCCGAGAAACTGTTTAGCGACTCGAGCATTGCCATTGTGACCATATTTTGCGTCAATTTGATCATCCCGCTGGTCACCATGGGCATCATCCTTATCCTGGGCGTGGTGGGCGAGGGTGCGGCTTGGGATAACTGGCGGCACGCCCTCAACCAGATCTTCTTGATCTTTCCGCAACATGCTCTGGGCGATGGCCTTCTGGAGCTGTGCAAGAATTACATGGTGGCTCTGGTCTTCCGGCGCTACGACATCGATTCCTACAAGCATCCGCTGGCCAGTGATCTGCTCGCCCGTCACTTTACGGGTCTCGTGCTGGTGGGTCTGGTCTTCCTCGTCCTCAATGTGCTCATCGAATGGCATTTGATCCGCCGGCTGTGGCAGCGCGTGGAGCGTCTGCTGGACTGTCAGTACCGCCAGGAGCTGGACAAGCTGGGCCAGCTGAAGCTGGTCAATATACAGAGCATCTTCAAGAGCTGCGTGGCCGCCGGCGAGGCGGTGCGGGCGGAGAACCTTTGGCTGGCCTACAGCCGCGGCCGGTACGCGGTGCGTCAGGTGCACTTCAGTGTCCAGCGCGGCGAGTGCTTTGGCCTGCTGGGCAAGAACGGGGCGGGCAAGTCGACGATATTCAAGCTGCTGACGGGGCAGTTGCAGCCAAATGTGGGGCACATATACTTTGAGCAGGTGCGTTCATTATTTAATTACAAATAAAACAAAATAAAACTCCTTTCTCCCTTAGCCCGGCGTCTCCTACTGCCCGCAGAGCAATCCCCTGGATCCCCTGCTCACGGTCAGCGAGTGCATTCGCTTCTATGGCCGCCTGCGTGGCATTCGGCAGGTGGATCAGTTCCTGGACCGCATACTGGACACCTACGAGCTGCGTCCCTACAAGGAGGTGAAGGTGCGCAACCTGAGTGGCGGGAACAGGCGCAAGCTAACCGTGGCTGTCACCTGCTGTGGCACCACGCCCACCGTCCTGCTCGATGAACCCACCAGCGACATGGATCCTGTGACCCGGGACTTGGTCTATGCCACCATTGAGAAGCTACTTCTGGCCCGTCGCGCTGTGGTGCTCACCTCACACTCGGTCTCGGAGATCGAGCACCTGTGCCAGCGTGTGGCCGTGCTCCGCTCCGGCCAGGTGATCGCCAGCGACACGCCCGAGCGGCTGAAGGCCGAGCACGGTGGCTACTATGCGGTGAGCTGCTTCTGCGGACCCGCCCAGCAGGCTGTGCTGGCCAGGAGCCTGGGCCAGCGGCTGGCGGGTATGCGGGACCTGCAGCACTACGGGCACAGCCTGCGCTTCCTGGTGCGGGTCAGGGCACCGGGCAGCCCGGTCACGCCGGATCAGCCACTCCTCACGGAGCTCTTTGTGGTGCTGCGGGATCTGTGCCTGGACGTGGGACGGTTCTCGCTGAGCCGCTGCCGTTTTGAGACCGTTTTCGAGCGGATCCTTGATAGCTGTGAGGCGAACGGAGCTGCGGCGAATGGTGTAAATGGAAAGGCACACCAGGAGGTGAGGCAGGATCTGCCGGCCAAATCGGCGGCAGTGAGTGGTTCCCTGGAAACGGGCTACGTTCACTGCGGCTACGAGGAGACGAGAACTTGAGGGGGAAGGAAGTAAGGAAAAAGAAGCCTCAAAACGTGCTTCCGGTTTCCCAAAAGCTCCTGAGAACATGCAAAGTTCTTTTTTAATTTCCCTAAATTGGATATTTTGAGAATGTGAACAACACACGACGCGGGTTAAAGGAATATTTCGTTCTATATATATATATATATTTGCCTGTACATTAAGTAGTATTTGAATTTGGGTCGCTGGAATAGTAGCGTATATATATATATGTATATTTGTATAGTAAATGGAATTCGGATTGGGTGGGAATAACCCTGAAAGAATTTTTAACTATAAAATATGAGCTTGAATTGTATATAAATTTAAAAGTTGTAAAAGAGATACTAAAACGGATTTAAATTTACATATTTTAGAACAAATTGAAAATGTTTTAAGACCTAAAAAAAATATTTTCTGATATAAGTCAATGATTTTAAATAATTTCCCAACCGAATTCCATTTTAAAACAATTTTTTTTTGTACTTTATAATAATTAGGCAAGTTGTTTATTTGTGATAAGATCGGTTTTGGCTGCCAAGTCCAAGTCCAGGGTCGATCCAGTGATATATAAGTTTGTGCTCACTAAATTCCGGGTGTTCTGTGTTTTTTTTTTTAGCCTTTAAGAATTTGTACCCCCCCTCCTTCCTCCACACCGACAAACCCCTCAATAGCTTTAATATACAATTATGTCTGTACTAAGTGTGTGTGTGTATGAAATTCAGGACCAAACTTAGCTGTATATATATTAATGTATGCCCAGGCCGTGATCCTTATAGGATCTGGCACACTTTTTTTTATATGTATATTTCAATTTGATATTAAATAAAATTAAATATGAATGGATTACTTGTAAGGGAATTTATTAAAGGGAAAATATACAAAATTCTAGAAAAGAAAAATATATAAAACCACTTAAATTTTAAACGAAATCGAAATCCAAATTTGATTGGGCTTAAAAATGTGCGGTGAAAGCTGGACTAAGCGGCTAAATCAGCTTATTGGTTGCAATATTAAGTTGCAATTATTAAATTATAAACGAGAAAGAGAGAGTGCGAAAAACTGCATCTCCTACGTATTTAATTAAGCTCTTGGAAATGGCAGCGGAAGTGGGCGGAAAAAAGTTCGCACTGAGCCGGGTCAAAAGCCAAAAAGTAATTAAGCCAGAATGGTGTTACATTAACTAAAACGTGACACCACCATTCTCGTTATCAGCGCTTGGCACTTTAAAGCCTTTGAAGTGTTTTTTAGTTTTTTTTTTCAGTTTTTTTTTTGTGTAGTTTTTGTACTTTTTAGTTCTATTTTGAACTCGAACTGGGAAAAGCTGAAAAGATTCGCTCTTGGCCAAAGTGCTTTTAAAAATTTGACTTTTCTTTTCCCACTTTTTTTGCCACCGCTTTCCCGGGATGTGTGGTTGTGTGTGTGTGGTGCTCTTTTCAGTAGACTTTGCCGGTCAATTCAACACAAACAAAAAGTAAGATAACCTATAATCTATATAGACCATGAGATACCCGGTATTAAAGGATTAAATTGGAATATATTTAAAATTTTAATTTTATAAAAATAAAGGTTTTGTTGTTTGCAATTTTATTATAAGATTAAATTTAATATTAATGGGAATTAAGTCGAAAAAGGATTAATTTATTATTATTATTATTATTTTAATAAACACTAATTGCTTTTAATTTTTGAAAATCAATTTTCTTGATAAAATACAACTTTAATGAGTAAATGGAATATACCCTATTTTTTGTAAGGGTATAAAAATAGCATAATTTTATTTACAATTTTATTAAAGTAAAACATATATACAAAATTACAAATAATTTTTTTTAATTGTGGAAAGTAGCTAAATATCAACTAATATATTTGAACATATTAAAAATAAAGTTGTCTTGTAAATTTGTATAATATTTTCCACTTCTTGGTATGATAAATATATAGTTATCATAATAAATTATACTGCAATAAAAATAAGACTTTTTGGAACTGCTCTTATATTTAAAAAAAAAAAATAAAATACAAAAAATATAACACATTTCCTAATTATTTGGAAAAATATTTTATATTCCCTGCTCCTGCCAGTTACATACATTTCCCTTTGGCTTTAATTCATAATACCCTTTATAAACCCTTTGGGTACAGGATATAAAAAATGGGTATATTTTTCTTCCTATTTTTTTTTTCGTTTGCGAAAGGATTAAATTAAATTCCATTTGGTTTGTGCTGCAAACTTAACGAACGCAGGTAAAAATTAAATCAGCGAAAAATCAACATAATTAAAAGAGTTTCGTACGCATTCGCGGTGCTTTTATTTGCCCATTTCACACATTCGCTCGCTTTTCCATTTTACCATTTTTGCGCTCTTCCATTTTCCCGCTTGCCCATTTTCTAGAAAACGAACCAATGCATAGTCAAATTGGAAAAAAAAAGCTTTTGTTGGTATTTTTTTTTGGGATTTCCGCCTTGGAAAATCCATTCAAAAGACAACGGTTGCATTTATTTGGCTTAAACAGCAACGGAAAGCTCATTTAGACGCATTTTAAACGGCCAAAAGCTGCTTTTAAAAAAATAAAGCTGCATAATTCATGCATTCGTATTAAATGCGTTATTTTCCCCATTTCATCTTTATTCAATTACGACATTATTAAGTGGAGCGACGAGCGGGGAACCAATTTAATTGCGGACCCTAATAAAAATGCTAATAAATTAATATAAAATTATTTGTTTGTCTTTCCGTTTTAATTATGCGCAGACAGCGGATATGCAAATGGCGAAAAAAATCGCGGACCCTGGATATACAGGAATTTGGTGACTTATTTAATGGGGTTGGTAACCCTATTATAAGCATTTAGGAAAAATATAATAAGCACAGAGAAAGGCTATCTAGGTACAAGGTACACATTGTGTACCTAGAGCGCCCTTCTCTGCGATTCTCATACCTTATACCTAAGCAAAGCCTTTTTCGGGAATTTTGTATACTTTTTCTTTATGGAAAATTTGTAAGCTTAAATTGCCATTGCAAATAAGAACATTTCGGAAGTAAATGTTAAACAAATTAATTATTATTTCATCCGTCATTATAATTTGTATCCCAAATCCCTCCCGAATTCGACAAAAAATTAATTATTACTCAGTATATTCTATCATCATTTATCCCTTGGTCTCCAAGAAAATTGATTTTTCAGCGCAAAACTGTTGCCGCTGTGTTGTTCAAACATATTTTGGCAACTAATCAAATCGGATTCGAGAACACTCCACCCTGCCAGACTCCGCCCCATTGAAACTTTGATGATTAATTCGACAGGCCCTTTGGCCTTGTTACCAATTTATAGCTGATTACAATTCATCAAGACCGATGGAACGATGGCCCGATGGCCCCATGGCCCCATGGCCACCCGTTGTCCCGATGAAACGATGAAAGAAAAATGGGACGCAGGGCAAAAGGGGCTAACTTGGAGGCCTAAACAAACGAACTGGCCAGGCCGCAAACTCGGCTCAACAAAGGGCTAAATGCCTTCAACACCAATTTGTTTACATGGCATCTCTCTCCCCGCCTGCCTGCCTGCCTGGTCCCTTTCGTCCTGATGGCGTTATTTATTGTTATCAGACACTCAAGCACATAAAACATTTTATCACTTGGCCTGGCCTGGCCGCCCAACAAAACAGATCGAAAAAGGTGGCCAACGGGGGAGGGGGTCGAAAACAAGAGAGAAAAAAAAAGAATATGTCAGGGGTTAAGGCCAGGCTAAAGGCTTGCAGGGGCGGTGGTGACAAGGGCGTGGCAGCAGGGGCGCTCCAGTATCCGAGTATCCAAAGGGTTTTTTTTTCGGGGGCCAAGGTACAAGGGGACCGAGACACTGAAACTTCATCACTCAATGCGGCCCCATTGCGAGTGTTGAATGCCGGGACCGGAAACGGAAATAACGCGTCGTTGCTTGGCCACGCCCCTGGAGCCCTTGCGCGCGGCACCAGCGCCGTCTTCTGTGACTTTAGCCACATTCTTCACCTCATCCGGTCGCTCTCTATCCATCTTTAAGTAATTTGTGCGCTGTCCCTTCGTGTTTTTCGTACACCTTGAAAAATAAAATCAATTTCTTTGTGAGTTAAAAAAATAGATATAAGGTTTGTCAACTAAAAAATAATTCAGCCTTCCTTTTAAGTAAATTTTTAGGATTTAAATAATAAAGATAGATAGATATAAAAATAGAAAGAAAATATACAGAAAAAAATATATAGAACGATAGATACAATTTAAGATAGAAAGATAGACAAGAAGGAAAAAAAGGATAGAAAATATATATATAAAAAGAAAAATAAATAGAAAATACGTAGATAAATAGAAAAATAGATAAAAATAGATAAAACGATAGATAGAATGATATAGAGAAATATATATAAAAAAAGATAGAAAAGTGATAAAGTAGAAAAAAAGATAGAAAGGAAACTATATAGATTGAGGATGAAAAACAATATTAAAAGATATAAAAACCTCAAATTCATGAACAAAAAATACTTAAAAATTTAGCCAGAAAATCTTTAAGTTTTCCCAAATCACCACAATTTCTCCCAGTGCATGGCCAGTTAGCCGGAAACGAAAATTGTGCGCTGACGAAGCGGACAAAAAAGAGACTCGCAGACGGCAAGGAAACGCAAGGAGAGCGATAAACGTAAAAGCTATGGAAAAATCACATTTATGTCTAATAGTTTTTTTTTCTGTGTTTGTGTGTGTGTGTGTCTTTGTGTGTCTTTGTGTCCGGGACTCACTTAGCCATGATTAATTAGGCCTGCAGCGCACGCCTAATGGCCATGGATCCAGGAGTAGTTCCATTTCCATTGCCATTACCATCATTCTCGTCCTCATTCCCTATCTGCGCGTTCGTATTTTTATGCCATTTCCTTTATCCCCGATCCTGGGCTTAATATTTTTTTTTTGTTCCTTTGCCATCATGTCCGGGCCATTGACCTTGGCGGCGTTGGCAGTCGGACTAATTGGTAATGGGGCTAAAGATGGCCAAAAGGGAAATGAAACTGGCCTGAAATGGGGATTAAGACAAGCGTAAAATGAAAAAACTGAAATGCACTGCGCCGTGTCAAGGTCGATTTTAGAGTTGAGCTATTTTTGGGGTTAATGAGGAGGACTCTGAGGGGGTGAGGCGAAGGAGGTTTCCATTATGGGGTCAAAGATGATTGATTGCAAAGGCATTCTAATTGATTCCTCCCCTTTTGATTATTAAGGGCCGTCAGATACACTAATTGAAACTAATTGAAGAGAGATTGGTTTAAGGTATTTTGGTATTTAAAGGATTAAGAGTTAGTTTTCATGTTATAAAATCAACTTGACTTGATGGACTCTATGATTTACAAAGATTTTAGGCTGTACATATATATTTTTGTACTATATTTTTGAAAAGATTTTGAGATGACTGACAAGTTAAAGCTTTCTCTAAAGCATTTTCTATATTTATTTTTGTAAAGAAAAATATAGAAAAGAGGTAATAAGTTAAGGTAAGACTCGCTGAGTTCCTTTAACAAACCAAATGATAAAACTTTATAAATCCTGCGAGACCTGAACTGTTTTTCCTCTGTTTTTCCACTTAACTGCCAAATGGCAACCTCTGAAATTCCACATCTTAAGAGAATTTCCCAGAGCCAAATCAAATTATACCAAAAACCGACTGGCATACATACATATATGTATGTACATATGTATGTGGTATATATATAGAACCATTAGCAGCACACCTTTGAGGGGGGGGGGAGGACTTTCGAGAGGTTGATTGTGCAACAAGCAGGAGCCCGGTGAAGGAGCAGGACCAACTGCAACTGGGATTCCCTGGCTGGGCTGGGCGGTTAATTGCTGCTTACCTGCTTCAGGCCGAGCTGCGCAAATAACTCAATTAGAGCTGCCATGCATTTTCCTTTACTCGCAGTATATATTTTCCACAGCCTGCCACGATTTTTCCATCCCCCCAAAAACGAACGAGAGGCATTTTCGCCCGGCGCTAACTTCGTTTCTTGGACCGAAAAACTTTTCGACGCGTTGATGAAGAAGTGCACAAAGGTGCGAAGACCAGCGGCAGGACATGGACCAAAGGACCAAGGACCAAGGACCGAGGACCATCGGGACTGGGAGTAAACAGCAAACAAAAAGCAAACTCAATGCCAGGGAAAAACCTCCCGGGAAAGCCCACTTCAACTGCAGTTGCAAATAAATAAAAGCGCAAAAGGAAAATCGAGCCAAAAAATAGCGTGAAAATGTAAAAAACAAAGTTAATTGTTGGCGGCCACCCCGCATTTTCCCCATTTTCAACATTTTACCATTTTCCCCTCTCATTTTCAGGCACGGACATAGACACAAGTGCATAAATAATGAAATCTGTCTGCAGCTCTCAGCGATCTCGAATTAGTCGCAAGTGGCAAACTAAATGGCAATCATTAAGCGGCAAACAAACTGAAAGCTGAAAACTGAAAACTGGCAACTGGAAGCTGGCAACTGGAAACTGCAAACTTACGAAGCTCCCCCTCGAGTGGTACAAATAGGCAAGGCTTTTCTTTTGAAACTCCTGGCAAAGTTGAGTTTTCACGGAAAATTGCAGAACGACTTACGGTTTCTTGGGTTTTATAATATATTTTATATATATCTTGAGAAGTCTGAGTCTTTAAAAGATTCCTGCGATATGTATTTATTTCCTTAAAAGGTCACCATTCAAGGTAATACTCAAAAATTGACTTTATTTCAAATTTAAATAAGAAAATTCACCTTATTTTTTATGAAATAGAAAAAGCTCTTCTTCCCATCCTGCATTTAAGACAAAGGAATTTTCCACCTATTTGGTTACGCCGGATGGCTGCTGCTCCGTTGATGGCTTACCTGCGATGTAGATTAGCATATGTCTTCATTGCTATCTTCCATCTTCCATCTGGATCTCCATCAGGAGCTGCTGCTCCATCTGCATCCCAATCTCCATCCGTCAGCGGCTTCTATCAGCCATCCATTTACACCCAGTCCCAAGTGCCACACCCCCGCCCCCTTCGTGTCGCCTTGTTTGGCATTTAAAGGTAAGCAGCTAAGTGGCAAGTCACCTGCCTTTTCTCCTCTTGTGCTTTTTACACACTTCAAAATACTCTGGTGTTTTGGCCTTTGTTTCTTTGTAAATTGTATATTTCAATGGGGAAATGTACAAAAAGGGGAAATTGTTATAAAATTTAATTAAAAATGTCTTGAGATTTTGATGTGATTTAAGGTCTGAAGGATATGTTTTATGTTGAAGTTAAAGGGAAAGCGATAAGGTAGAGGATTAGATTAAATTATACCTTTAAAAGAATTTAATTATTTTAATAAGGAAAAATTATATATATATTTTTGATGAGAGTCTAGCTAAATCTGTGTTTAATTTAGTATGTTTATTATTAAAAATTAAACGTATTCACCATAAGTCGTGGAATTTTTATGTTTTTTTAGTCATCTAACAAAGACTTTAACAGTGAGATTGAAGAGTTTCCCTTTTTAAAAAAACTCCCTTAAAAACGTTCTAATAGCTTATGGACTTTATTTTATTATAATTTATTATATACACTTATACCTAGAAATGTACTAAGATAAAATACTATATAATTTAATATATATTTAAGTAACTTCGTTAAAAATAACGTTTCCCTCAGTGCACACCCCGCAGCGGCTTGTCAATGACTTTGATGTACGAACACACAGCGAGGAGCAGAAGCTCCTGGCTAAGAGGGCGTCTCAAGGGGGGTGGCAGCGGGGCGCTGTGGTGGCCTGAAAGAGGGACCAACTGGGATCCAGGGGGCTGGGGGGAGACTGGCTTACTTACAAAGCGACGTCGTCAGCGTTGTCAAGTTGCATTTGGCTCAATTGAAATCGAAGTTGCATCTCCTGGCATCTCTTTTGTCTACGCGAGCATTCTATGACTCCTACTTATTCGCAGCGCCCCCCCGCGGGAAGGGGGGGCTGTCTCCACCCCCCTACACTCGTAGAAGTCGCGCTCCTTCTAGCATATTAAGGTGAAAAAGGTGGGGGCGTGGCCCGCGTGCAAAATACAAATGTGTGTGCACACATTTTGACGGAGACATTGCTCGGATTTCTGGCATCAATGCGCAGCATATGGGAGGAAAATGCCAGTCAACGGGGGCTGGGGTATGGGTGGGGAAAACAGCAAGGAAAAACCGGAAGTGGGCGGAGCCAAGGGAAGCAGCGCATCCTTTTTATTTCAAAGTCGCAGCGCGTAAAACGAAATTGACAAAATCGCATGAAAGTGGCTGCGAGGAGGTTGCGACGACAGTCACTTAAATTTAACTGTAACTGTTCCTTATGATAAGTAAGCAAGCTTATGTCGAGCACAACACAAAAAAGTATCAAATATATTGTATATATATATATATTTTCAGGCGTTGGAAATGGCAGGGATTTATCAGGAACGAACTCGAAGGATTTGTGGGGGCGGAGATTTAACAGAAGGCGTAACCGGGACTAAGGATATTCGAAGGGCTGCCACAGTTGACTTACTGATTGCTAGTACTCTCACAGTCACAGCTGAGATAAATCGATAAAAATAAAGGCGTCTTAAGGGTAAAATTATATAGTAAATACCCAAATTATTGGCATTATAACTCTAGCTATACATTAAATTGAGACTAGGGATGTATAATGAAAGGATAAGCTATATAAAATAATAAATATAAAACAGAAAATCTCAATTATTGATATATCGTAAATTGTTAATTGTTAAATTATGTTATCAATCTTATTAGAAAGTATCATCAAAATTTAATACAATTTAGTTTTCTGTCTTTCTGAATAGATTTGTTTTATACATCAACCAGACGATAGAATTTTCTCAACAATAAAAAATAGAAATAATTTCCTCACAAATTTTAATACTTTATCAATCAATCGCTAATTGATACAAATATCTAAATCGACTAAATAAATAGCTCACAACATCTAAAAGATACAATTTATTAGTTTGTTTTAAGCTAAAAGCAATGTGTGTCTTTTTTCAATAAAATTTAATTGAAAATGTCTTTGTATAGGCTACAAATCGATATCCTTAGATGCAGACAATCCCACAGATACAATTTGTAATAAATTTCAGTAAATTTTCGCTTCAATTAATTCTCCTTTTGTGCCCTCCAATTAGGCCTTTGGTTCAGGCAAAGAAATATAATACCCTTTTTGAAGCATGAAGGCATATGGGTGTGACGCTATCGTTTCCGGTTGCCATTGTTGTTTGTTGCCGCAAAGTGTTTTTTATGAACTTAATTTGCGGCTCTAGCTTAAACGGTTCGCATTTCAGGTGAAGTGGGCGGCAAATGCGTGAGTAAGTGCCGAATTTACTGGCGATGAGCAAGAGCCGGAATACGACCAAGTTTCTGGCTGAAAACTTTTACCTTTCTCTGTGCCGGCGCATACCTTTCTCCCCTCCACCCAGTTTTCCTCCATTTTCGCGCTATTTCCCCGCTCCGTT
Source organism: Drosophila seguyi (assembly GCA_008042675.1). Taxonomy (NCBI): domain Eukaryota; kingdom Metazoa; phylum Arthropoda; class Insecta; order Diptera; family Drosophilidae; genus Drosophila; species Drosophila seguyi. The sequence continues at coordinate 325,858 of VNJU01001834.1, forward strand.
TCTCACCTGTTGTTATTTGTTGTTTGTTTTATCTACGTCTGAGGAAAGCTTTAAAAAATTAACTTGAGACGCTGCTGAGTGAGCGAAACGAAGGCGGCTCCTTGAGGAGTACTCTCTATCTCAGGGACTGCGCACTTAATGAGCGTTTAATTGGCTTCATTGTTTACATTATGGACGTGTCCTTAGCTGGCGCTGCTGAGTGGAGAGTTTGGCTTGATTGAATTTCTTGAGAAAACTCTTTAATTACATCCCCATTGTTGGTGCTGCAACAAAACAGCCGCCAGGCGGACGATCAAACGCAACACGAGAAGAAAGAACAATATAACAGCTAAAGTTTAGTTTACAACGACAGTTAACTTGCTTTGTTTTATTTATACATTAAAGATAGAGAGTATTTATACATTAAAGATAGAGTATTTATACTTCATTTTATTTCAAGAAACATTTACAAATTTAGCCATATTTTCCGCGTCTAGTGTGTAGTCAAGTATAAAGTGAAATTTACTGCTCGGTGCGTTTAAAAAAAAGCGCGTGGGCGATTTTCATTTGGCAAATTGCACAGGCAGACATAAAAAATTTAGAAGGATCCGGCTCCGGATCCGGGTTCGGCTCCGGGTTAGGGGTACGGGTTCGGGGTCCGGGAAATATTCGAATCCGCTACAAAGACAAGAAAAGCACGCTCGGGGTTTGACCCCTTCTCTTCTCGCAGGGAAAAAAACAAAAATATTCTCCTCCGCATCTCCATTTTTCTGGGGGGGCCTGATTTTATTTACAAATGCTGCAGCATTTTATGCGGCCATTAAAATATTTTATTGCTCTTGGCGTAAATTTTAAGCAACAATAAAACGTGTATATCCCAGAGCCCAGGCAGCACCAGCCACAGAAACGTGAGTCAGCCGCAAAATAACATCTCCGAAATAACAAAGTATTTAAAGAAAGAGCTACATGTTGTTGGAAAATTATTTACTCTATAAATTTTGGGTAGAATTATGTATTCAAAGAAGATCTTCTTGTGTTATTTTATATTAAGCATTAATTTCTTTACATTTTTTCTAATATACAAATCGAAAATGATAGGTTTATCTTTATATCCTGCAGGGTTTTACAATTTCTTATATCTTAAGCTTTAATTATTACCAGTTTTCACTATTTTTAAATTTCAAATTAATTAGTTAAATATTTTTTGTATTATATATTTACTATATATTAAAATTCATTTATAATTGACCTTATTTAGCCAGCTGAGCTCAGCTTATATATTCCGCTAATACTCTTGGCTAAGGACCCTATTTTATTTCTGTTCTTCCAACATGCCGACACGACCACGCCCCGGTCGTGTTTCGCCCTTATTTTTATGACAGGCCAGGCATTTTCCCCCCCGAAAATTTCCCTTAGCGATTCGGTGAAAATTGAATTTGCATTTGCGCATAAAATGCTGTTCCATCGCCTCCTCCAGAGAAAGGGGAATGAGAAATCTTCTTGCCACGCCCACTACCTCAACTGGGTTCCATTTTCGAGTAGATGTTCATTTGTTAATAACATTTAAGGAATTTGGTAATTATTAAAGGATTTTAATTGCATTCAAAGACATAATTAGCTAATTGAATTTGTTTAAAGTTGCACAATGAGTAAGGGAAAAATTAAGTTTCTTTTCATCAATTTATATTTGAGAAATTGAGTTTTGCCTTAGGGTTTTTAATATTTTTTTAGTGTAAGTATATTGAGGAGAGCTCTTTAAACTTATTTATTATATATTTTTATATGAATAAATTAGGATTGTAATACTATGTTAAGCTTAATAAATTTTGTATCTAGGTATTCTCCAAGTAAAGTAAATACTTGGTACTTCTTCTTTCTTTTCAACTATGTTGATAATTATTTAAATAAACTCATTACCCTGGTAGAAATTTATTTACTAAGTCAATTGAATATTTAGCTTAAAACCTTATTTAAATGTATCTATTTAAGTTCTTATTTTTAATTATAATTAATCAACAGTAGAAAAAGAAAATGGTTTGTTTGCTTTGGCATTAATAGTATTATAGTTTTTTTATCCTAACGCCTTAAAAATAATTATATATTATATATACATAATATACCTTTACATTTTACTTTTACATATTTTTTTAAATTAAATTTTTAAAGTGCACACAGTCTCCCCGTACTTTCCTCCCCCGTGCAGCTATTTATGGCAGCTGCTGTTCCCCGCTTTTGCCACGCATACAAATGGCAGCCAATTGATTTACATGTGCCGGCAGTCATTTGTTTAACCCCCTCCCCCCTCACTAACACGCCACGAAAAAAAAGCACCGCCCAAGCACTGGCCCCTGCCCTCGAAGCTCGACTTAAATTTTACTATTGGCAAAAAGAAAATCGTCGTGAAAAACCGGGGTCTGCGTTTTATGGCCAGTCCCGAAAAAACGCTCCGCTCCACTCCGTTCGGAGTTCTCATGTAAATTATGTTTATGATGCCCCGAGTCCGGGAATCGGTGGGATATCGGCTGGAAAAACAACACCCAGACGGTGCATACGTAAATATATACAAATATATACTTGTATATACATATATTTACGCGTTTCTGTTTGTGCTCCAATTGCGTTTCAATTAAATATCAGGCTTTTATTAAATTTGTACTTAATTTGGTTTGCGAAAACCATTTTCATTTGCGCTTCGCTTTATTTGTTTATTAAATCTATTAAATATTGGGGAGGTAGGGCCACAAATAAAAAAATAAAATAAAAATGACAACAACAAACACACTCACAACATTTGCTCAGCATTACTCTTTTTAATATTGAGCAATAAAAATGTCGATGGGAATATAAAAAAATGTTGTGTGAAAATATGCAATATACAAACGAAAGTCTCGGTCTACCTTTGCCATAGCTATCCTTTTCCAGTGTGTGTGTGTGTTTATCCTGCAATAACTGTAAATGACAAACAAATGCGCACGTTAAAATCGTTGATTAAAATCAGCATAAACACACACACAGGACAAAGGCTGAAATGCCAAAAGGCGGCAGTCGGCCAGGAGGGTTGCGGGCAAAAATGTAGAATAATACTGAATGAAATATAGGTATTCGATGGCGATTTACCCTGGAAAAGTATTCGTTTATATTTTTATATTTATAAATTTTTATTTCAGTTTTCAAAACCTTACTTTTTTTTTTTTTTAAAAATGGGTTACAATTTTTGCCTTCAAAATTGCAGACATTTTCAATGGTTTTTTGATCATAACTTGGCTTAAACTAAACCGATTTAAGTGTGGTTTTGTTTTTTATTCTTGGTTTTTAAAGGAGAACATTTCTGCATTCAAATATTTGATTTCTAAATTTATCCCAATTTTTTTTAATTTTTACGATATAACCCCTTAAATTTTGTTTGTCCAAAAAATCGCATCGTTTTTTGATCATAACTTGGTTTAAACTCAACCGATTTAGGTCTGGTTTGGTTTTTCCTTCTTGGTTTTTCAAGGCAAACTTTTCTGCATTCAAAACTCGATATATAATTTTTTGGCAAATTTTTTAATATTTTGACGATGTAACCCCTTAAATTTTTTGAAAAAATTTTGAAAATTTTTTTTTTGTGTCAAACAAGGCTAGATTGACTCGGCTGTTGATGCTGATCAAGAATATATATGACTTATAGGGTCGAAAATGATTCCTTCGCTGTGTTGCAAGCTTCTAACTTGAAATTATAACTTCCTACAAACACACATTGTATCTCTACCTCTTAGGACTTACATCCACAGAAACTGGAATATATCGTACTGAATAACTTATATGCTTTCCCAAGCAAGGAGTATGCCAAACAAGTCAGGACCTAGTAAAGGATGGTAGAGGGGGGGAGGCGCGCGGAAAGTGCTCTGTGACGGCAACAGGACATTCAGCCAAAGGATCCATAGCTATGTAGTGCGTCATTTATGCGGGCCTATAAGCACTCGGCCGGAGAGGTGGGACGGCAGGACGGCTCAGGTAAATAAGTTGCACTTTAAAGCAAACAAACCCCGAAAGCAAAGCATCCGCCGCCCGCTGCCCGCTCTTCCTCCCCTGCTTTCCTTCATTTTCCCCACATCAACATCAGCCAAACAAAATGGCTTCTGTGTCCTGGACTCCGGACTGCTGGTTCCAGAGCCTGTAAATGTCATTGGCAGACACAGACGAAAATATTTTAATAACCACCAGAATTCGTTTTGTTCCAGCAAATGTTTTCATTAGCAGGAAAAACAACAGAAAAAAGGGGGGAAAACATAGAACAAATATGAGGGAAATAGTAGCTGGCAATATAACAAGGAACGAGAACGAAGTGAAGCCATAGAGAGCTAAGGAAAACAAAGGCGAAATATAAATGGAAAGTTCTGTGGCAGCCACAGCCAATTAAGTTGAAGATCGACCAGGCCCTCAAGTAATTCCACAAATAATTGCCTCAAAAAGTGCTGGGTTATTCTGAGATTCTTAAATATTTAACTACTTTTGCCATAACGAAAAACGAGACCAAAAGTTTTCCCATTGATCTCTGGGGAGTCGTAAAGAACGAAGACGAACGTTTTCAGCAATTGGAAATGTCAAGGAAATTTGCATGAAGATGAAGGTTTTCGATTTTTAAACATTTTAATAAGAGAAAAATATATGTTATTAAATATTCACGAATATAAATATACATGATAAAACATTTTAATAAATTAATTAAAATACAATCTCAAAGCATATCCAAATAAATGCTTAAAATGTTTTTGATTAAAATTTTTTTTAAAACAAATTAGTTGTAATAATCACAAATCGGTTGCTTAAAATGCTGCTAAACACTTTTTAATTCCCATCAACGTTATTAATTATCATTTTAGTGAAAAGTAGTGTTGGTAACTACCATAAAATCCTTTCTTACAGTCTTGCAAGACATTCAAAGGTTATTTAAAATTTATAAAAATCAACGCTCGTTTTCTTTAATCATAAAACGGTTTTTATCTAAAAATATTATCTTTAAATAATTTCAAAAAAATACACAAAGTAGTGTTGATATTCAAAATAAAATCCCTAGCTTTCACAGTGTTGCAAAACTCTAATCAAAAACCCTTCCCCCAAAAAGGTTTTTATCCTAGGAACTTGCTCCCATTGAAAGCACGCTAACCCTCGTACCCATTAGTCGACACTAAGTGGGATGACCAATATGATTAACCCCTCTTAGCCAGCTCTAAAACTGCGTAGCCCGGATGGGTTAAGGGAGCCATCCCTCTGGCAGCTTGTACGTGGGGAACCCACATTGTTATTATTTTTAAAAGCGATTTTCGCAACCGGCACGCAGCTGGGCTCGTTAAAAGCACAAACAACACAGCGACAAGGAAAAACGGGGTAAAATGGGGAAAATCCAGAGGGGGAAAGGCTAGTGGAAAGCCGCGGCTTGGGGGCGGCATAACCCCATGGACACACACACACCAAAAACAGGGGACATGGAAAGCAGTTAGTCCCGCGGTGTATACACATAAGTCATTTATTGAAAATCCACTGCAGCAAGCAGCAGGAAAAGCGGAAAAACAGGAAGAGGAACGGGAACGGGCAGCAGCAGCGGCAGCGGCAGCAGCAGCATCGGCGGACGTCCAAAGTATGACAAACAATAGCCAAATGGGTTTTTCCTACAACAACAATTTTTCAATATGCTTCAGCCAAAATGACCAAAAGAACGCCCCGAAAACCGAACCGAAAACCGGGCTTCGAAAAATACCAGGCATACACGGAGGGGTGGTGGACAGCAAGAGGGGGTGGGGGGTGTCGCAATTCCTCGTTATTGTTTGCATACCCTGTAAATGTTGCAGAGAGTTAAGAGTTTTATTTCATTTTAAAATTAATAGAATTTTATAATAATTAGTAACTTACATATCCAAAAGATATCTCATGTGAAATCAAGACACAGTCGTTTCTTTCTTTCATAAATTAATATATATTTCATAAATAAAATATCAATTACATGTTTTTAAATTTAATTTTAACATCTTATAATTATATCTTAATATTATATAATGTATAGCTTCTTAAAATATTTTTTACATGGTATAAGTTACGTCTAAATTGTTTCCTATTTCCCCTCTACATTATTGCCATTATTGCGCATTGTGGCTCTGCAGCAGCCCGTTCCTGTCCTTCTCTCTGCCCCGTTTCCCGCCCCCCAAAAACACACACAACACACACACATCCAGATAGAGGCGGAGGTCCAAGGCTAAGGACATTCATAGGTCGATTGTCGCTGCCATTAAGTGTGCATAAATGTGACAAAAACAACAATAAAAAAAAGGATAAGAACGGATATTGAAATGGTAAAGAAGGAATTTCAAATGCTCTATTTTTTTAGAGAATAAAATTACCCAGAACAAAAATATTAAGTTAATATAAATATAATTTTAAGGCATAGAGAATTTCAATTAATTTTTTTAAGGGGGAAATAAAGTAAAAATCTGGCTGAAAGCTAATAACAAACTCCCATTAATATATAAGGCTCTCATTTGTGGTTCTCTCCCCTTCAGACATATAAATATAATGTCTTGTAAATTAAATTTATTTAAATACTTAAAACTTGCAGCAAGTAGTAACAATAAAAAATAATTTCCCCTATTTTCCCAGCTCACTTCCAAGCTTAGCAATTTTTCGTACAAACCCCGAAATATCCGCTCTCTGCGATAACTCTTTTGTGCATTTGTTTATTTGTTGCGTACGCTGCCAGCTGCTGCCCAGACAGCACTTTCAAATATTCAGAAGCCCAGGGCAGTGGTGGGGCCAAGCCAAAACCTTTAAATAAAAATTGTCGGAAATATACATTTTAACCAGGGGAGCAGTGTCCAGTGTGCAGTGTGCAGTGTGTGGTGGACCAGGGGGAAGGCCTTAAAAAAATATGTATGGGAACATGGTCATCGGGACTCAACGGTATTGTGACAGGTTATCGATATTGTCGCAAGCTCGAATGCCTGACAATCGAGTGGCGGTCTCGAATTGGTCAATTACTTAACTGCCAGGGAAATCGGCTAGCCTGATTGCAGTACTCCAGAGCGGGCCATTTAATGGTACGTGGTCATCCGCCCCTTGGAAAGCTGTTGACACAAAACATGATTCAAAATAAAGTAAAAAACTTTAAATCTTTAGAATTAATATATATATATATATATATAACCTTTTCTATTTTTTATGATATGTCCAACACATTTACGCCAAGTATTCTCTCCTTTTTTTCAGCCTTTTTCAGTAGATATTCAATCATTTTCATTTCCATTTGTAACTAAATTTTGTGTCTGCAATGGAATGCATTTAATTGCTTATTTTATGGAATTTTCGATGGGTTAATGGGAATATCTTTTTGACAACAAAAATGTTAATTAGTTTTCGGCAAAATCGACCCCTCAACAATTTTAAATAAAACCAAATTTATTAAATTCCGCATGATAAGCTATGGATATAGTGTATTTATATAAATTATGTATGTAGATTGCAATGATTTATTTTTGGCTCTACCATTAAATGTATTTATATATTTATTTAATTTATTTTTAGCTAGTAATGTTATTACAATAAATAAAAACATTTAAAGGGACGATGAGTAAAAGGCAACGATACTTAATTTGTGATGTTTCTGAGTTATAAACTTTAAAAATATAATAAGACTTTTTCTGAACTTTAAACTTCAAAATTAGACAAAGACAAACTAATTTTATCACGTATACAAACTATTATTAATATTCAAATATATTTTGTAGGTTTCGGTACAATATTTGGGACATGTCTTAAAAATAAACAACATTTATTTAAATTACTTAGATTTACCAAATAATAAAGTTATTTAAAACCAACAAGAAGAGTTAATTGGAAAAGGTAAGACCTAAGACTTTAAGATTAAAATAAACTATACATTTATTAGATTAATTAATAATATAAATATAACTGTGTGGCCTAAATAATCTGTTATGCGGCTGCCTGGTACTATTGAGACAGAGGCCTGACTTTTGGCTGGACTTTGTATTCAAGTCCTACGCGACTTGAGAAAACTCGATGGCCTCGAGCGGGTATCGACGAAAGCGGTTTCCGGTTTCCGGTTCAAAATTAAACATAATCATGTGCAACATGTGCCGTCTTGGCCTCCGCAGCTCCGCATTGCTGTTGATATTTGGCCAAAAGCCTGAGGATCGGAGCGGGCCAGGAGGCGTCGGCAGGAGCAGAAGGAGCAGCAGTCACAGGAGCAGTCACAGGAGCAGCAGCAGCAGCAGCGGCTGGCAAAGTTTGCATAGCAAACAATGTGCACTTCTGGCAACACACACACACACAGCAACCCTGCACACACCCATAGAGACACACACTTAGAGACTACTGTTCGTTAGAGTGGCAAATCAAACAATCCACCGCCCGCCGCCCAATGAATATGTTTATGCCAGTTGGCATTGCAATAACTTCATAAATATGCAGCACTGCAGACTGCAGACTGCAGACTGCCGACGGTTGCAGACGGCAATCGAGGCTGCTGAATTTAAATTCAAACTGCGGCAACAAAGACGGATTTAAGAACAATGCAATTATGATTCAGCTGTCAATTAAATGGCAAATTTACAGCACTTCAAGTGCAGCAAGAGCAGCAGCAAGAACAGCAGCAACAGCAATGCAACACAAATAAAATGGAATAAAAATCATAAAAATATCGATAAAGCAAGCACACAAATTTATTGCAGAAACATATACACACAGGAAAAATCGAGGGAGTTTGAGCAGTTGAGCCCTGACAGTTCGACTGTGGCTTCTCTGAAAATATTTGTACAGACATATATCACTACTTGATACCCTTGCTTAATATATTTAATATTTAAATATTTTTAAATATTTTTAAAAGTAAGAAATTTATTGGGAAACCTTGGTTTTTGACTCGGCTGTTAAGAAGGGGCTTATATTTTAAGGATTTCAAGTGTTGTCATGATAATGAGGCATTGGTATTTTCTTTATAAAAGATATCGTAGAAAAATATGAGAGATTTCTAGAATTTTGACTTCTTCAGCCTTGTAACATTTCAAAATATTTATGTTTAAATTAGACAGTAATAAATATCAAGAAAGGAAAAAATATTGGCACAAGAACTAAGCTACATTAGTCTTAATTATGTTTTAGGGGAAGTTTCACTACTTTTTGTTATACATTTTCAATACATTAATAAAATCCTTAAAAATATTCGAGAGTTAAGAAAAAAGAAAACCCTTAAATATAAATTTATATAGAAAAAAACCCCCTAGTTAGAGTATCTCCTTATTCGCTATCTCTCCCATTTTCCTGCATCTGGTGTGTTGGGAAATACTCGTAAATAAAGTATTTTCCCTCCCCGTTTGTGCTTTTCTTGCCATGCCCTTGGTTTTCCTTCGCCCGAGGCCAGCGGCAAAACGATGACGAGCTGACGATGTCGTTGTAAATACCATAAAGAAAATCGTTGCCGACGTGCGGCCCACCGTCCCAGTGTCTGTGTGTCCTGTCTGGAGTTGCAGGCCAGAAAGGAAGAAAGAAAGGAGCAACTGCAACTGCAACTGGAACTGCCACTGCCGGCCAGGAGGAAGCCCTGCGAAAAGTTATTTATTGGAATTGTGTAATAAATGTGACCGAAAGTGCACTCGACGTAAACGAAATATGGCAGCGCGTCCCTTAAAGTTCCAAGTTCCTGGAGCATTAGAAGAAGCCGCCGTTGCCGCTGAGCGGAGATGCAAATGAACCAGGACATGGACATGGACATGTTTGGACCCACGTTATCATGCGAGTGTCTTGCGGTGTTTCCCCCTTTTTGGAATACTTATGACAGAAGACTTGGATGACAGGTCGCTGGTGAGAGGTGGGGACATATCCTTAGCAGCCAGAGATCTTCATTATCCGAGGGCTTCCATTTCAATTTGGTTCTCATCTGTCACGTTGAGAATGTGCAGGAGGAGTAAAGAGAGAACTGTGGATCTCATGAGGAGTGAGTTGAGTTTCCTTAAGAAAGAAATTTTCCGTACTTAATAGTAGTTTTATTCTAATAAATATTTAAATAAATTAATAGGAGATAAGCAAGCCTTCAGCGAGTAGTTGGAATAAATCTTCTACTTCAGGAGGTAATATGACCCTCGTCAATCCCTCAATAAATACGTGCTTCAGAAAGCTTATAATCCTGTGAAAAAACTGAGACATCACGCGTTATTACCCAGCATCCTGGCAGGACATTTCATGAACCTGTCACAGGGAAGCTGTGATCGCGCTGACAACCGGGAAGCTATGTATTATGAGGACATACTACGTGATCGCTGGGAATTGGGGCAAGGATAATGCAGGTGCAGGGGTCAAGTCAACGCAAATTGCATTTGCATGTGAATATTCATATATATGTCTAACCATAAATTGTGACCAAGCCAAGGCAGGGACAAGGAGGCCAGTGGACAGCACAGATGGTTTTCCGGTTCTGTGAACTTGGATAAATTCTAGCCTAAGGAAATTAAGGAGATTTCTCACAATTTGTGGGGTAAATATTCTTTATTAAATAATTATATAAATATAACATATTTTGCTTTCTTAAATCAAACTTTAAAGTAGAAATTCCGATGTGTCAGAGCAATACTAACATAATCTTTAAAAAAACAACAGCTTTTGGCTAAGAAAACATATGCTGCGGTCCTATTAAAAACCAAAATAACAAAATAATTACACAAGAGATAAATTTAATATATTTTTAATCCTTAAAGAACAACCAACCATTGCCATATCAATTTTCCAGTATTTTATTTTCCACGAGATACTTTGAACAATGCCGAAAAATTCAGACAATAAAATGAGGCTTATGTATTTAAATGCAATTCTTTTTTATTGTTAATCCATGTCTCGGCCATTATTGTTTTGCCTTCGGCACCACTGACCTGCTGTGTGTGGTGTGGTGTGTGTGTGTGGCCCACCCACTCGTTCAGCAGGTCCTTGGGGGCCCCACCTCGCTCCACAACCGTCTGCCATATATGTACACACACAGGTGCACCTTGCTTTGTCCCGAAAATTTCCATCGATTTGATTTATATGGAAAATATTTAAATTTTATTGCCAGCCTGCATATGGCCCAGACAGACGGACGGACGGACAGATGGACGGTCAGAGCAGGACCCAGGAGGCTTAAGTGAGATCGATAGTTATAGTTCCAAACACACACATGGACACACACACACCATCCCCCCCAAAAAGGAAAAGGGTTGTGTAAAGATAATTTATGCAGATTTCGGTAATATTGAAAACGAAATTTAAATGCAAACAAGGGAAAGTGTTGGTAAAGCGTTGTGAAAGCCTGCAACGCAACGCAACGTGTAACCTGAAACTAACCCAACCCTCTCACCTCACCTGTCTTGCCCACATTTGCTTTTTGCTTGTTTTGTGGAAAATGGAAAATGGGAAATGGAAAAGAGCCGCCTTCGCATCTTGAGCACGGCTCCTGGGATGCAGCTAATCAGATGCTCGGATGGAGCAAGTTCTAACATTTTGTTTTTATTATGTCGCCAGGCAGGAACACAAATAAAAAAAGAAAGCGGAAAATGGGAAATGGAAAACGGGAAACGGCCAAGGGTCGGGCGGGGGCGGTGACGAGGGCGTGGGCGGCCTGTCAGAAATTATGTTGATTGTTTGCTCTAGCCAAGGAAATAATTAAGCAAGACGTGCCAGCCAGCAAGCGGAGACACCGACAAGAAACTCCGGCGCTTCTGGCTGGCGCCAAGTCAAAAAATATATATGTATATATATTTGTGCACACAGAAATATTAAATATACATATAGATATTGGTGCACAGCAAGGAAAATTTTATATATTCAGTATATTTAATTTTTATAACAATTATAGTAAAAGACTTTATGATTTGGTATATTTCCTGATTTTCTGTTTGCAGGATTTCATATTTAAAATAAAGCCAAGCATGATTTGGAGCTCCTTAAAATGTATTTTTAAATCATAAACTTTTGTTGATAAAATAAGCAACAATAAGTTAAATAAATAAATAATGAAATTATAAAATTAAAGAACTAAATTTGATATGAAAAATAAGCCAAAAAGTTAGCTTTAGAAAAAAATAAAGAAGGAAAGAAACTCGATTTAAACGAATTAAATTAACCCCTCGAGTAAGGAAAATAATAATTCTAATAAATTTAAATTAGTATTAAATTATAACATATTATTTTTAATTATATTATTTTGCTTATTTATTTATATTATTTAAACTTCTTAATTCTTTATAATTTTTAGTGATTAACTCCACTCTCTCTCACATATTTTCTCCCCCTGCATATATCTGCCCCAAATGCTCGGCAAAAACACCAAATTCCAAATTGTCAACAGCTTTTTGTGACTCACTGTGCGCGCATACATATCAACACAAATATATGTATATATAGTAAACCGGTTTTTCTTGGCTATTCCAACTTAAGTAATCTAATTAGTCAGACACTTGAAGCTGCAGTTTTGATTTACATTTCGAGCTGGAAATTAGCCAGCCAAAAGGAAGTCGCCCTTGATTTTCCTAACACCAACGCAATGGAAAATTTGCAGTTGGTGGAAATTCATTTGGAGCAGCTTCCATCTCCCCTTTCCCAAACAAAAAAAAATAAAGGAAAATGTACTAATTTCCGCACAAAATTGATCGGTGACCGCTCTTCTCTTTTGGCTTTCAAATCGGGCATTATTTTGGTTCGTTTTCGTTTCGATGTCGGTTCATTTTATCGCATTTCATTAGCGGCAAACACACACACACACACTAACGCCACAAAAACGGCTTTTCCAATTTCCCATTCGCTCGTTTTCATGTTCATTTCTATTTAGTTTGTTCGCCTTGCATTTTCTAACTGCCAGCATTGGCATTTGCATTCCTGGGCGCGACGCCCCCGGGTCCATCCACAGCTTCCACAGGGATTTAATTTATTTATTGCGTATACGCCGCGGTGGCAATCGATGCTCGGGCCTTTGTCCTGATCGGTCCCTTTGTTTGAGAGGCGGCAAGCTGGCCAAATATTTGACAGGCGAAAAGCGATGGGGGGAATTCATCCTTGATGAGCGATAAGCCTCGTCTCGCCAGGGCCCATGAATAAATTAGTTGTGACTTTTGCAACTTGAGGTCAGAAAACATCATAATTGTTTTGAATATAAAAATATAGAGAAACTGTCAAAAAGGTAGGGAAATCTGATAGGGGAAATAAGAAGGGAAACTCTACTATCAATAACTAATAATTTACTTACATTAATTGTATAATATTTTTCACAGAAACAGAATACACAAAAGTAAATAGGGAAGTAGTCCATGAACTTATCTTTCATGCTTCAAAGTCAGCTTTCTTTCGTAGTTCAGTAAAATTTTCGCTTTCCCCAAAGGCACTTGTCTCTCTCTCTTCGTATAAATATATATTTCTAAAACTTACAAAAATATATTTCGCAAAAAACTATCCAAAAATGGCGCCTCGCAATCGTCCGGATGTGTACACCTTCTCGGAGCTTATCTGCTCGCTGATGCTGTGGGCCAGACCCATTATGGATGTGCTCACCTGGCAGCTGCCAATTGTCACCAGTTCGTGGCTAATCCTTGGTCTCGCCGGCATCTATTTTCTAGGAAGCTTCAGTCTGCCTACCCTCCTCGGGCTGGTGGGCCTCGCCGTCATGGGCCTGGTGATGCTTTATGCCGCAATTAAGCGCGTGGAACCCTATCAGGTGTTGAGGCGCCACCCGATGCTGGCTGAGATAAGAGTGCCACCGGAGGCGGTCGACTTGGTGGCGGACATGATCACCAATTGGCTTAACCGCTGGGTGGCCACCGGACAATATTTAATCTTTAGCCACGACTATCGTCCCAGTGTCCTGGTCTCACTCACCGCATTCTATTTGATCATGTTTTGTGCCTTCTTTGGCAGCACCGCAGTGCTTATGATGAGTAAGTTCGAGGGGATTGTATTTGTTATTTATATATTATATTTTTATTTATATTATTTATTTGCAATTTTATTTACTCCTATTTAGTTTACTGCTCGGCCTTCATTCTGCCCAAAATGTGCCTGCATTGGTCTCGCGACTGCCGTGAGCTCCATCAGGTGCCCTGGCACCTCCTGGCCAGAAAGCGAATTGAGCAGCAAGTCGGCGAGGAGCTGCCTGATGTGTTCGAGGACGATGAGGATATGGACGGTGAAGAAGGCGACACTTAGAATCAACAGCAGGAAGTCAGCAATACTTGGAAAGCTGTCAGGATCAGGAGCAGGTGCAAACATTTAAGAAACCAAACCAAAACCAAACTTGAACTCACAACAAATAGAACTTAAGACAAATATTAGTTCTATGTTAAATTCAATCAATGTTAAATTAATTCAACGTTATTTCAATTCAACATTAATTTAATTAATGGCAGCAGTGGACTTTACAAAATTGTACAATTAACACTTTACAATAAACAAAAACATTAAACACTAACACTCGGAGTTTTTGGTGGTATTTAAGGGTTTTAGAAGAATTTGAAGATTGAAGATTGGGTAGAGAAATTATAGTACATAACGTTATATATTTATTTATATACATTTCAGCTTATAATTTAATAGATTTATTATCAACTGCAGGACTCTAAAATGAATCTAAACATATGGAAAATAATTATTTAAAGCTAGCTTTTTATTCTTTTACATTTCTACCAAAGTTTAGTTTTCCATCAAAGCCTTAAGCCACATTTCAGAAGAATATATATATTATAGAACCGTTGCTTGTTACGACCTCTTCCACCCAATTTGTCTACCCAAAATATATGGCCAGAGAGATATTAGCCAGATATTGTGCAAGATTCGGTCGTTGAGGAATTTAATTTAATTCCTGTTCCTGTTCTCGTGGCTTCTCGCGGCGATAAACATCGCGGCGACCAGAACGTGACAAACGACGATGAAGTTGAAGGCGGCGAGCAAACAAAGATACGGCCCAGCGCAGCGATGTGTCTTGCCAATTTGGGGCGTGGCAGTAGCGGCCTTTGCAGTGTGGTTAATCATTAAAGCCGCCTCTCCCCCTTGGGACCACAGCGGCGCACACAGAGCTGTGCGGCTCAAGACGGTCAGATTTATTCAGGGAAATCCCTGCGGCTCACAGGGGCATTAAAAATTTAGTGACCTCCTCACACAGCACCGCACAGCACAGGAAGTGCACGAAAATCGAAAGGCGACAGGAAGTGGGTTCAGTTTAAGGATGAAGGGTGGTACGGCGGCTCGGGGGTTGGGTGTTGCGAATGCAGGCAGGTCTTTCCTTCTTGCAATTTGCACTCAATTGCAATTTCCGTTCGCCGCTACCATTTGCTACGTGAGAGGCAAGAGCTCTCCGCCCCCTCCCCCCCCTGGCAACCCATTTTCCACCCACTCTGTCTTTCTTTCCACCACCGCCCACCCTCCCCCTGCTGGCAACGTGCTAAGCGCGGCACAAAACGCGCAGAAATTTGTTTTGCCATTTTGTTTAGTTGTTTCAGCCAGCTAACCTCCCTCCTCCCTCTACTCCCGCTTGTTGTTTTTTTAAATATCAATATAAAACGTGACAGAATGGACTTTTGCCTCGACAAAGCTCAGGAGGCACTAAGGATGGCCGACACTGGGGGAAAAGGACAAGCCATAAGTTTGTCTTAACTGAGATATAGTTACCAACCTACTCAGCTCAGATTGTTTGGCTTATAATTGTAACTAAAATCTTTGCTTACATTCTTTATTTATTTCTTATTTCTCTGAGTGCAGCGTTTAAGGCCCTGGCACCTGGCGAGCTGCTGCTGAACAGAAATTCCGTAAGCGGTTTAACTGCTCAGCGATGGGCAGGCATAAGTAGTAGGCGGCGAATTTTGGGGGCGTTGTCCGGGGTTCACGCATTATAATCCGTTTATGGACGGCATCGTGTCACCCCTTTTGGGGAAATCCAAGGAAGCGAAAGGAAGAGTGGGGAGAGAGTCGAGCTCCAGTCCCGAAACAAGATCCAGGTAAGCTATACTTATGCCTATTTATACAATATGTCTTTAAACCTTTTCTAAATTTAATCTTAATGCTACAAACTATGCAAGTCTTTTAAAAATGATTTAAATGCAATTACAAGAAAGTAAATTTTACATATTAGCTTGGAGAATTTCAGTAATACTTTAGGAATTATTTAAACTTAATCATACATATTATGTAGGAGTTCTTCTATTAGAATTAAATACTTTTAAAAGTGTAAAACAAACTTAAGAACCTTCCCCATAAGATAATACCATTTCGTAAACCCCACTAAATCTATCCGTTGAACTTTAATTTTGCCAGCAGAAGGCGAGAGCTCTTGCCATTCACTCTGGACAGGCATATGTTGTGGGATCCATAGCCCTATCCGGGGTAACCCCCTTTTGGGGTCGCTACTCCTTCAGTTTTGGCCAAATGGACTGCTTTGAAAGGGGGACTCGGCATTATGCCGATTTGTATGGCGTTGGCGGTGGAAAATCAGACTGCTGCCATCATCATCACATCAGTGAGGTTTCCATGGCTGCGCATTGTGTGCATAAATGCTGGAAATAGGGGTCTCTACATACATGGAGAGGTAAAATGGGGTGGAAGGCGGAAAATGGTGCCCGAGGCGGCGGTGAAAATTGCATTCAGTGAGTGTTTTATGACCATATTCGGTACTCCAACTGCGACTGCGACTGCGATTGCGAGTGCTTTATGAATGCATAATTTTATTATGCACAACAAATTCTATTTACAACGCGACACGTTGCGTGGAACGGTTCATGAGGCGCCTAATGCGAGGGTTGCTTAAGCAGTTAAGCTAAAAACAAATTAAAAAATATAAAAGGGTTAAGCTCCCTTAATTTCTTTTGTTTAAAAACAAAAATTCCTTGAACTTTTCCTTTCAATAAGCGAACACACAGATTTATTAATTTTTTTTTTGTTGAAGAATTAAGTGTATAAAATTGATGGGAAACAGAAATTTCAGTTATAGTTGAACTATAGATCTGATGGCTCTCACTGGTATCCATATAGAAAACTACTTTACATTACATTCGCGTCTCTGTGTGTGTACTTCCATATAAATTTTCGAGTTATTAAGTTCATTCTTGAAATGCCAAAAATTGTTAAGTCTGTAAAAGTTGTTGGAACACATTTGGTATAAAAACATGCCTTTGAATTTGAATATACTACTAGGACGACGACGCTCTCGTTAGGCCTCCGATTTCTTCCTTTGCTCCCATAAATTGCGCTTCGATGGCACCGCTTCCACTACTACTTCCTCCTCCTCTTCGTCCTCCTCCTCTTCATCGGGATCGGTTGACTTCAGGGTAGCCGCAAATTCGGCCACGGCATCGAGGAAATTGCTACGATAGCGTCCCTTCCTACCACTCAGGCTGGGGAAATCATCCAAATCTCCCTGGAACTCGGCATACTCGATCGGTTCACCACCGTCCTCGGCAGAGGCGGCTTCGCCCATGAGGGGCTCGGCGGGATTCTGGAAGAGTAGCAGCTTGAGTGGCTTGGATCGTCGGTCGATGGAGGGCAGACTTGTCAGTTTGATTTCACCCAGAAATTGTATCCCAAAGGTTTTTCTCTCCGGGCCACAGATAATGGCGGGTGCCAGTGGCCGCACTGTGATTGGCGAGGACTTTACTTTTTTGATTGACGGCAGCGGCGGCGACGGCTTCTGCGGGACTTTCTTTTCCTTATTTTCCAATCGCACCGCACGGGCATTCTTCTTTTGCAGATATCGCTTCTGCTTTTTGGCCTTCTTGGCAGCCAACTTGCGGACCTCCTTAGGGTCTGGCTCCTCGACACCAGCAGGCTCGGTCTTGATCTCCGGCGGAGCGGGTTCCGCCGCTGGCTCGTCCAGCAGGGCAAACATATTGCCAGGCTTCAACTTGGAGTCCTTCGGCTTCTTCTGCTTGTGACATTGGAAGGCATTCTTCTTGTCCTGCTGACCATTGGCCATGTTATCTCTTGGTCGACTGCTTAGAATCTTTTTATCAGTGGCAGAACTCAAAGGTCTATTATTTTGTTGCGTTTTCCATGCCTGCGACGAATATGCTGCTGAAACTCCTCTTCGGTTTGACTTGGCCGAGTCCCCTCTACGGCGTAGGGTTGAGTCGTTGCTGTTGCCTCTGACGGGAGTTCTGGGAGTTCCAAAATTGCTTTTCGCAGCACTATTCGCACTGACTTGCTGCGAAGTACTAAAAAACCCCACCGTTGCATTCGTGGGGATGATTTTCTTGACCTGAGAGGCTTTGGTGGGTGCCCGGGTGCCCAGAGGTGGCCAGGAACTGGTGTCGCCAATGGGTTCCCTTGCCTCGAGTAAAAGGAATGGAAGAACTCAGAGAAATTAAGGAAGATGTGCTTTGTACTTACCTGGGGAATTGGAAGAGAAGCTGCCTTCAAATCTCCTTTGGGTTCCCGACGCCAAGAGATCTGGTCAGATCTTGGCAAGTCTGAACCGGCGGCTTTACGTTGAAGTTTGGTCCGTCGCTTGGAATTGGTAAAACCTTTGGTCGGCGGTTCCCAAATGCGATCATTTGCTACAGGCTGTTGCTTTGGCAAAGGTTTTTTCTGCAACACGATCTGTGGTATCGACGATACAGACGGCGGGGACAAGTGATGCTCCTGCAACAAAGTCGGAGTCGTTGATGATGCAGGCCTCGGGCACAAGGTGGGAGTTGATGATGAGACAGACTGCGGTGATGAGAGTTCCTCTTGCACCAAGGTGGGAGTTGGTGATGACTTCTCGGACACGACTTCCTCCTGCTGCATAGTCGGCTTCGGGCACAAGAGTTCCTCTTGCACCAAAGTTGGAGAGGATGAAGATACAGATTGCTCCGACTGAAGTTCCTCTTGAACCAAGGTCGGAGTTGATGATGATGTAGGCTGCGGGCACAAGTGTTCCTCCTCCACCGTGGTTCGACTTGAAGATGGTGACTCCTGAACGGTTTCCGTAGCCTCAGGCGGAAGGGCATCAACCCGGCTAAGAACCTCCTCGTTCCCTTCAATTATTTCTAAAGTTTGGTCAACGCCTTCCGGAGAATTCTGAACTGTTTCGGAAGCCTCAGCTGGCAGCGCTTCTTCCCCATTCGCTTCACAAGCTTCGTTCATCTGGTCATCTGCCTGTGCCACCAAAACACATCGACTTGGCGACGGCGAGACCATCGCCGATTGGCAAACATCGCCTGGAAGAGGATACATCGGGCTGGGAAACACCATATCGGGATCGAATACTTCAGAAGTCTGGGTATCCTTGTCAGCCATTTCAACACTCGGATTCGAGAATAGCGACTCCTCAACGGATTCGAAAACATCAGCTGAATACGCATACATGGGGCTCGGAAACATCTCGTCCACTTCGTATATTTCGAAAGTCTGGGTATCTTTCTCTGCCACCAAAGTAGTCCGACTTGAGGATGGAAACTCGTGCACCGATTCGTACACATCAGCTGGATGATGGGCGGCATCCGCCGGGCTTGAAACCACCTCATCGGGTTCGAATATTTCTAGGGTCTGGGCAGTATCTCTATCGTCCCCGAATGCCCCCGGCACACCATCACGGACTGGACTGGGGCGTGAGACGGTGGTCCGAAGGCGAAGCCGATTCCTTCGGCGTCGGGGCAGTTGGGCTCTGAAAGCACACTGAACGATTTTCGCTTATTACTTACATTCTACGACATTACTTCTTCTGTGTGTTTTCTTGTTAATATTTCTTAAGCACTAACTCTACCACTATACTTAATTAGCACACAAAAGCATCTGGTCAAAGCAAATGTGTCGCGTGTAAAGTGTAGTGTCTTCTATCTTACGCCTCTGATGAGGTGACCAAGTTCATTCATCACTTCAATCGCATTGAGACGTGCCTCCGGCCCTGCAGTGTCCACTCGGGACAAGTCGATGTCAATCGTCAGCTTGCTACGGGACCTCGTGGCTTGAACGCCAGGCGCCAGATAGATCTGCACAGCTGCTTCCGGTGGATTTTGACTGCCTCCCGACTCCATCGCTGGCCCCTCCTCCTCCTCCACATGCGCCGCCTCCTGGTAGCCACCTGGTGCTTCCTCCATCGTCACTTGTGATGCCTGCGAGCCCCGAGATGTGGCGCGTGCCTCCCGATACGGACGTCTTGGCTGCCGCTGGTTGGACTGCGTTGGCAGCATGGCCTGCTGCTGGTGCAATGGACGCGATGGCGACATTATCGCCGGCGCTGGATAAGTCTGAGGCAAGGTCTGGCCGATCTGCTGATAAGGATAGGGCTGCACCAGGAACTGCTGCGGCTGCTGGGGTTGCTGGGGCTGCGGAGGATACGCAGGCACCAGGACAATATGCTGCTGCTGTTGCGGCGGCTGCTGCTGCTGTTGCTGCTGCTGCTGCTGCGAGGGATACCCTGGCGATATTACCAGCTGAGGTTGAGGCACAATCTGCTGCTGCTGCTGAGAGGAATGGTATGGCAATATGATAATCTGTTGCTGTTGCTGCTAATTCTGGGAAGCTGAGAATGGCGACATTACCTGCGACGTTTGATAGGATTGAGGTAAGACCTGCTGCTGCCCAGAAGAATAGGATGCTAGCTGCTGCTGCGACCTCTGAGAGGAAAAAGATGGTATCTGCTGCGCCTGTTGCTGCTGCTGCTGCTGCAACTGAGGTGAATAGGATGCAGGAACTTGCGGCTGCTGCTGCGGCCTCGGCTGCTCGGCAATATAATATTGTGGCACGTGCTGCTGCTGTTGCTGCTGTTGCTGTAGCTGCTGCTGTTGGTGCTGCTGCAGTTGCTGTTGCTGCTGTTGCAGCTGGCCCATCGCTGCTGCCCTCGCTTGTCGCTGCAGCCTGGCGTTGTACCAGCAACCATTTTGATAGTAGCCCGGCGTGGTGCCAAGATTCATCGGCGTCCGCTGGCCACTCAGCGGCTGCGGCTGCGGATACGGGTGTGGAGATGTGCCCTGGGACTGGCGTCCGTACCAGTTACTTGGCCGGGCCGAGTCGCTTTCCGGGTTAGGCGCATGCGCATGGCCCGAGTTGGCCGCGGCGCGTGCGCAAGTGTGGTGTGATCGCTGCAAGGAAATAACCGTGAATACATACATGCCCAGAGTAACAATCGCGGTGCAAGCCACTTTTACACTTTACATTTCCACGCTTTTGGTAATAATTCATTTTTTATCTTTGCACGTTTTTTTTGTTTTTGTTCACACACTAATTTTCACAGAACTTTTCAGACGAACAAATGGAACGGAAGTAGAGATGACGAGTGTCAGACGGAGCGACGTTGACAGCTTTTGGGGGTGCTTCTTACGTCGATAATTGCAAACGTATCGATAACATGTTGTAAGCAAAATGCTACTTTGTTGTGTGTGTGTGGAAAGTTATGCACATTTGGTGATGTAAATAGGTTATATTTGTTTTATAAATGCATAACTAAGGGTTAGTTTCGTTTTCCCTTTTGTAGGATTTAATTTGTTGGTGTTTTGGTTGCTCACAAACTTTTAGCAATTGTTTTGTTATCGGAAATATATTTTACTAACTCAATAAGCTTGTTTTGATTGCTTTTGAGGAATTCGCACAGTGCTAAATTGTGTTTTAGTACTTTGTTTGTTTAGAAACAAAACAAGGCCAGCTTTTACTTGTTATAAAGATATTTGTTTACAAAACAGGTCCTAAACTTGTATGCAGTTTGAATACAGCTCAGTCTCAATTAATTTCTTTATGAAACTAGCTTCATGTATAGAATTTAATGTATTTATATATATATGTGAACCATATTTCACCCTTAATTTTAAAACAGTAAACGTGAACATGCCTGTAAATGTGCTTTTCCGCCTATCGACAATATTTTCGCATTTTGCAACTATCGCACGACTTTTGCAATACTACAAACTACTTTACGATAGCACCTCGCTGTCACTGTGCTTGTAATTAATATTTGCATTTCAATTGCATTTTCGCTGGTTGGCAGCAAACCCGGGCTTTGTGGCCAATGTCCAAATATTTGCATCCCTCCCCGCCCACGCACCCAATTATCACATATGGCGTGACATTAGTTAAACATTTAACCGTCCATATGTATTTTAATAACTATTTCGGCACCCGCAAGAACCATTTCCCCAGTTGCAGGCTCTCCCTCTCACCACTCGCCCCCCTTTTCTGTT
This sequence comes from Drosophila seguyi, assembly GCA_008042675.1. NCBI lineage: Eukaryota > Metazoa > Arthropoda > Insecta > Diptera > Drosophilidae > Drosophila > Drosophila seguyi. Next base: position 347,979 of record VNJU01001834.1, read on the forward strand.
AATTGTGGAAGTTTAGTGGGCGTGGCCGATTACTTGTTTATTGGCTTGGCCCCGACCTCAACCCCACCAAATGCCAGGCTCCAATTGGCTTTGCAATTGGGCTAAGGCCTACACGGAAAGAAAATTGCACTGAAGGTTTATAATTAAAACTTCTTTATTTATTTTGACTTGGGTTTGAATTGTTGACATTATTAGTGCACAGTAGCGTCTCCTGTCTTTACAAAGACCCATGTGACTTCCGTCGCATCTGAAAAGGACCAAGAGTTTGAATATCTCCGACCAGAAATATATCGGAAGCCAGCTTCAGGTAAGCTTCTCGGTAAAAATCGGTTGATCTGCCTCTTGAGAAAAAGGACCAAAACCATATGGATAGGGCCAGCATAAAGCATCCATGATAAGGAACGAGGGTTGAATATCTTCGACCAGAATGTCTCTGCAACCAGCTTTAAAGCCTCGGGAAAAATCCGTACAGCAGTCTCGAGAATAAGGACCAGAAGCATGTCTTCTTGGGGAATGCTACGCTCAATCGGCCTGTCGGCTTTGGATGAGAATAATTCATCTTTGATGAGCACCAAAAATTGATGTACGTCTTCAGTTAAGCTCATCGGTAAAAATCCGTATAGCTGCCTTTTGAGAATAAGGACCAAAACCATGGATAAGGCCAGCATAAAGCATCCATGATAAGGACCAAGAGTTGAATATCTTTGACCAGAATGTCTCTGCAACCAGCGTTAAAGCCTCGGGAAAAATCCGTACAGCTGTCTCTCGAGAATAAGGACCAGAAGCATTTTTCCCTGGGGAATGCTTCGCTCCATCGGCCTGTCGGCTTCGGATGAAAATAATTCATCTTTGATGAGGACCAAAAATTAATATACGTCTTGCGGCATCTTCAGTTGAGCACCTCGGGGAAAATCCGTTGAGCTGCCTCTTGAGAATAAGGACCAAAACCATGGATAAGGCCAGCATGATCCATCTATGATAAGGACCAAGTGTTCAATATCTTCGACCAGAATGTCTCTGCAATCAGCTTGATTTATAAGGACCAGAAGCATTTATTCCTGGAACGAGTCCCGCATGAAGCTGAATTACGTGCTGGCCGTGGAGATCGTAGGCCTCTTGAAGTGCCTCCTGCAGACTCTGATGCTCAAGCCGGGATTGGCCAAGGCCATCCATCATGCTCGTGTGTTGAAAGGTCAGCTTTACAAGCCTCGATCGGGTTCTTTCAACGTCAAAGACCACGGGTGAGAAGCGTCGGTTTTATCTGACAAACAAAGGCATAAAAAAAAATAAATATAATCACGAAAACAATAAGAAATATATTAAACACAAAAAATACAACACTTTTCGAAAATTTCAAATAACCACAAAAAGACCAAATATAAAATTTTAACAAAATTAGAAGCTCTACTGCGTTCGGAGCTGTAAACTTAAATGACTAAAAACCAAACCTCTGTTTTACCCATAACAAATTATGCAATGACATAAGTTCAAAGCCTGCTTTAACTAATTTTTTTTTTGAGCCTACGAGAGAGATTTTCGCACACTTTCCGGTGCCCAGTGTTCGGTGCTCGATTAGCTGTTATCGAATGGTGAATGGTGCTCTGTGTGGAATTCGGAGCTTGGAGGGCCTTATTGAACCATATGAAAACAAAATGATACTAAGCAACGTATACCTCTTAATCCTGTGCAGCCAGAAAATTGGTGAAGGCAACCCCCCGCCACTCTCTGTGGGCATCTGGTTATGGCAACCCGGCGATGATTGCTTCCCTCTGGGCGCCCCGGCATCGACATTGACATGGTCCAGTGCGTATAAATCAACAGCTGCAGCAGGTTTTCTCCAACCCAAAAGGAGACAGGCGAAGGATGAAAGGCAAAGAGGTAAATGACGATGGGAGGCGGCGCCTGGACAAAAGTCGGGGACAGCGGGTTAAAATCTTTTCAAGTGGTCAACGCTCGCAAATCCCAGCATCCCAGTACCCCGGCCACCACCCAGCTTCCCATCAGCATCCCATCCGCATCCATCCCGTACACATCCCGCATCCTTGTGCCTTTGCGGTTGAATTAAGTCAAACAAAAGGCACTGGAGAGTGCTGGGGTATGTGGGGAGCTCTGCTTAGATTACGCATACGCCGTGTTGAGCAGTCGCTAACCCGGTGAGGGGAGAGGAGAGCCCTCTCGGGCTCGGGAATGAGGTCGAAAAAAAAAGAAAGTGCAACTCGGATGCAGAAAGGGAGCGGCGCAGGAGCAGGAGCAGGACTAACGAAAAAGGGCAAACGCAAAATGTAAATGGGTCTTTCACAAAATGAATATTAAATTGCAAGTCCTTCTCGAGGAGACGTAAAGTGAAGGCAGAAGGAACGTGGGCGAGGCAGTGCAGCTTAGCCAAAGGGTGTTAGACATGTCTGAGCCGTCGACATTAGACACACATGGCCGAAGCGAAGGTTTGGCTTAGAAGCCTTTCTTCCGGTTCTGTTCGGTTCGGATCTGAATCCTATAACCCAAAGGGATTCAGTTTCCTTTGTGACCGAATGGAATATGATTATCGCTGGGAAATCTCACAGCCTGTTGTAAAGGGATTACAATAAACATTTTTGGCTTAAAATAAAGTTCCCAGCATCAGTCGGGACTTCATTGGCACGTCAATCTCTGACGCGTTAACGCCTCCGTAAAGTTGCTCCTTCGACAACAGCTAATCCCAATTAGAAGCTGCCGCAAAACCGACTAATTAGCATTGACGGATTCACGAATATCCGACGTCTAAAATAGCGTGCAGGGGAATTTTGTGCAGCTTCCTGGAAAACCCAACAACCCAACAACCCTGAATCCCTGTCATATGACATGGCATATGCATTGTTTTCAAAATGATTTGCGGCTCTAATTTCTTGCTCTGCGGAGGGCGGAGGGGGAGCCACTCGAGCGGGGCTTGTTGCAGTACTTACTTTGTCGTTGTCGTTTCTTATTTTTGTGGCTTTCGCTGCACAACTTGAACAGTTCCTCCTTCAGTTCCAGCTCTTTCTCGGTTGGTGTAACAAGGGGACACCCCTCATTCGTATTGCCACTCTAGTCCCCTCCGTCCCTGTCACCGATAGCCACAAAGTGTGCAGCAAGTAGGAGGCCGCCACAAACCGCATGCCGTTTCAGCCTTGGCATCTTCTTTGGATGAGAATACACTGGAAGAGGGCTGCATATTAGCCACAAAATGATTGGAAATAATTAAATATGCCTCGGCTTAACGCATTCTTTTCAAGAATTACTTGAATTTAAAACAAACTTGTTAACTGCTTAACTCCATAAATGCTTAATTTGTATGCTAATGCCCCCCTCGCAGGATGCTATTTTCCTGTGTACGCCTTTTTCCTGCTCCGCTCTCCCTGTTCATACTCTGTGTGTTTCTTTAGTTGAGGCGCCAAAACAAAGCAGAAACTTCGCTTGGTTCAACATTTCAACTGCTTGGAAATTTATTCATTCCCATACCCATACTCTTAACCATTCACATACTCATTCGCATTCACATTCACATTCACATTTCCTTTGCCGGGTTGCTCGTTGTATGTCCTGGCATCCACGGCTCCTTCTGCATTTTGCCTGTCGTTTTGTATTTGAGCATTTTGGTATTTGAAGTCTCCGTGCCGCCTCTCCTCCGCACAAAAACTTTGTCGAGCAAATAAGTAAATTTTTAATTGAAACTCACATGTAAGAGGCGCACGAGCATCGAGCATTTTGTCAGTGGCAAAATTTGATAATTCAAATGGCATAGAACGTTTAATAATTGATGTCGCTCACACCTCCTTCGTGCTGGCTCTGGCAGAATTTAATTTCTCTTGTCGAAATCAATTAAAATGCCTTTCAAAATTTATCACCTGCAAAAACGGACGATTTGCGAAATTGGACTGTAAGCCAGAAGTCCCTCGTCTCCTTCAATTACTCTCTTTCTGGCCAACTTTGAATGGAAAGTTCCTCCTCCTTCTTGGCCAAGTTAACAAATCTTTTTTTTTCATTTTCATTTTCTTGTTTTCTCCCTGCTCCGCTAGTAGTTGAGGTAAGTTGTGTACTGAAGTCGAAAGTTTTCCAAACACATGCCGGGCGACCGAAGGGTTGAAGTTGTGGCATGGAGATGGGACAAATATTTTTCAGCAACTTGAAGTTTTGGTGTTGCCTCGTTGAGTTTCGAATGCAACTAAGTAAATGCAACCTGCAATCCACAGTTCTGGCCCCTTCAGCTGTGCTTGAAATAATACAGAATCGAAAAAGGGGAACTAACTTTTCGGTATGCAGACTTTTGTATGCCCTTGTGGCTTGCAATTGGATCATTCAAAACCAATCTATATGAGAGCTCCTAAAACATTAATGTGTGAAAACAAGAAACTTGTACAAAGTGTTTTCAAGAAATTTTTTTAATAGCTTAATCACACTCCTATGACAGCTAAAATAATTCAATTCTTTATAAAAAACATTTACAAATCGTTAAAAACATTTATTTACCATCGAAATACATTGGCACTTTGGCCCACTCTTGTAGGAACAAATTAAAATAACCCAAAGTGATGTTTTTAAAACGTTGAATTTTATCCCACAAAAGGGTTTACAGACATGCCCAGATGGGAATTTATTGCATTGATTATAAATAAATAGAATAAATAATAGTTTACATTTGGTTTGCTTTTATTTTTGCAAGGAGTACAGCAGTTTGGATTGGAAATATAAGCATGTGGTGATTTCGGATTTCTAACTTTAACAATCAGCGTTGACTAAATGTGAGCTGGTTGCAGGACGTAGCAATGTTGCAGTTGTTGTTGCCGCTGCAACTGCCGCTGCTGCTGTGATGTTGCTGCTAATTTATCTGGCGAGTGCGCCAAACGCATGTAAACAAGCATTCTGGCCAGGCATGTGTTTTTCCTATAGTCCTTCTCCTCCTGGAATAAAAACAGTCCATCCACCTCCCCTCCCACCTGGGCGACGCGGCTCTAATTCGGCCCGCATAAGTAGGCAATGGATTTTTGCCCATTGCCATTTCCGTCGATAGAAAATGTTTGCGGTGATCCGGTGTGGGTGTGTGCGTGCACTCAAAGAACACGGGGAATATTTTGGATATTTTTGCCAATTCGTTTCTTCTTTTGTTTCCCATATTTTTTTAAAAAGGAGTTACGGGATTACATCTTTAAGTTTTTCAAAAATGTATTGGTTTTTTGATCATAACTTTGTTTAAACTCAACCGATTTCAGTCCGGCTGGCTCCCATTTTTTTTTAATTTTTACGATATAACCCCTTAAATTTTGTTTGTCCCAAAATTCGCATCGTTTTTTGATCATAACTTGGTTTAAACTCATCCGATTTCAGTCCGGCTTGGTTTTTCCTTCTCGGTTTTCAAAGGAGAACATTTCTGCATTCAAAAATTTGATTTCTAAATTTTTCCCAATTTTTTTTAATTTTTACGATATAACCCCTTAAATTTAGTTTGTCCCAAAAATCGCATCGTTTTTTTATCATAACTTGGTTTAAACTCAACCGATTTCAGTCCGGCTTGGTTTTTTCTTCTCGGTTTTCAAAGGAGAACATTTCTGCATTTAAAAATTTGATTTCTAAATTTTTCCCAATTTTTTTTAATTTTTACGATATAACCCCTTAAATTTAGTTTGTCCCAAAAATCGCATCGTTTTTTGATCATAACTTGGTTTAAACTCAACCGATTTCAGTCCGGCTTGGTTTTTTCTTCTCGGTTTTCAAAGGAGAACATTTCTGCATTCAAAAATTTGATTTCTAAATTTTTCCCAATTTTTTTTAATTTTTACGATATAACCCCTTAAATTTAGTTTGTCCCAAAAATCGCATCGTTTTTTGATCATAACTTGGTTTAAACTCATCCGATTTTAGTCCGGCTTGGTTTTTTCTTCTCGGTTTTCAAAGGAGAACATTTCTGCATTCAAAAATTTGATTTCTAAATTTTTCCCAATTTTTTTTAATTTTTACGATATAACCCCTTAAATTTTGTTTGTCCCAAAATTCGCATCGTTTTTTGATCATAACTTGGTTTAAACTCA